>JAWQFJ010028253.1:38091-108027 GCA_034096865.1 Theodoxus fluviatilis | reverse complement strand
ATGGCAGGATGATGAGAGCGTTGCGGATCTGGATGTAGTTCTGTGACTCCAGGCAGGCTATCAGGGCTAGAAATACATGCAAGTATGATTTAAAAACTGTATGAAAGAAAGAATGAATATAAACAAATATAAGAAATTTAACAGCCTATCAGCCTTCAAAGGCTATAGAAGGCTCCGACTATGAACAAACACTAAAGCTGTTCAGAGTGAGGGCAAGTAAAGTCATGATTTCCCAAGTTAGTCACCTCTTTCAAACATCAAAGGAAGACTCGGTGAGTCAATTCTTACCCCCAAACCCACTGGTGACTTCAAACCTGCTGCATTATATTTGCTTTGGCTATCATGATTATAAAGCCACTTGCAAACAGGATGCATTACTCAGACGAAAATGTGCCTGTAATTTCAATTATGGGAATTGATATAAAGTCCTCCCTATAAAATAAAAGAAGGGCAAAGCCCATACCACTCACATGCTTGACCTTGACCTTTATATGACCTTGACCTTCAGGTGACCTTCAAGGTCAAGCAACTAAACCTACCAATGACATCATACACAAAGAAATGCTTTACACATTTTTCCTACCAAAATAAATGTGACCTTGACCCAAGGTCAAGGTCATCCAAGGTCATGCAACACAAAGCTCTTAATTCAAGACATAGGAAGCACAATGGTGCTTATTGGCACTTTCTACCATGAGATATGGTCACTTTTAGTGGTTCACTACCCCATTTTGGTCACATTTCATAAGGGTCAAAGTGACCTTGACCTTGATGATATGTGACCAAATGTGTCTTATGATGAAAGTATAAACATGTGCCCCACATAATTATTAAGTTTGAAACAGTTATCTTCCATAGTTCAGGGTCAAGGTTACTTCAAAATATGTATACAATCCAACTTTGAAGAGCTCCTGTGACCTTGACCTTGAAGCAAGGTCAACCAAACTGGTATCAAAAGATAGGGCTTGCTTTGACCTATATACCACTTGTAGCTAAGGTCGCCATTCTCAATAACGTGGGAGAAAATTGGGAAAATGTGAAAAATGACTGTTTTTGAGACCACATTTATGGCTCCTGTGACCTTGACCTTGAAGCAAGGTCAAGTCACTATGTATGTTTTTTGAGGCCTTGTCATCATACACCATCATGCCACATTTGGTGTTGATAGACTTAATAGTCTCCGAGAAAAATCCAACGTTTAAGTTTTTTTACGCCCGGACGGACGCCCGGACGGACGGACGGACGGACGGACGGACGGACGGACGGACGACACGGCTCAGTACATAGACTCACTTTTGCTTTGCATGTGAGTAAAAAATTAATAAATAAAACTAACCTGTTCAGCCCCTAAGAGCAAACTGTATAGTGTGGATTTGCCCAACATGTAGTATCAAGACCCAATGTGCAGCCTTGTGATAAGAATTCTCATGCACACCCACAATACAGTTTATACAGCTGGCATTGTGTACCCACGAAAGGCCACAAATCTATTATTTCCCATGCTCTACGAACAGTGGCGAAAAGCCTGGAAATCATTTCCTCTTCTTCTCTTCAACCAATCCAGTTTAGATTGATAATGAAATATATACTCTGTGGTGAAAGAAACAAAAACTAAACACTTGCTAAATGATTCGTATCTTCAGTGTGTGAAAAACCTTTTTCAGGCTCAACCCACCTTGGTGAGACGGAAGTGCCACTTGTGGCAGACATGACGGTAGTTCTCATAGTCGAGCCTGTCTGTCTTGTTGGTGGGCTCTGCTCCTGTGCTCTTTCGGAACACTGTCACGAAGCCTGGGTAGTCAGCGCACTCCTGTAAGCACAGCAAATTGGTGGTCAGCACACATGGCACACTGCATGGGCACTGGGCGTAAAAACATGCCGGATGTGAAAAACTCTCTGTACACAGTACACACAAGGAATTCCACAAACAAGTTCACATTCATTGACAGTGAACACTGAATGAACTAGAGTGATGATCCAAAACATATCATCACAATGAAGAGCCTTTGAAGAAATGTTCCATTTCAATGAAAACATTTATGAATTCTTTTGAAGGACCATGCTTGCAGAAAATCAATCTAGCATCCTGGCTCTATGAAGTCCCATATTTCTCAAATGTTTGGTATGCGCTTGAAGGTCTACTGACCACACTTTAATACAACAAGGGTGTAGAGGCAATCTTTTCTTAGGGGGTGTGCTGACTGCACTTGAGTACACAAATGGTGTAAGGCAGTCTTTTCTTTGGGGCTTACTGATCACACTTCAGTACCCCAAGGGTGTACAGGCAGTCTTTTCTTTGGGGCTTGCTGATCACATTTCAGTACCCCAAGGGTGTACAGGCAGTCTTTTCTTTGGGGTGTACTGACAATAAAAGGGCCAACCATTCCATCTCAGCATTACAAGAAAAAAGACTATAATGGCAACTCAGCGTTACACTTGTGCATCAAGGAACTCCCACACACTACTTGTCTTGCCTCATCACCTCCCTCCCACCCATGAACAACTTGCCCTGATTATGTGATGCTCAGAATTCAATATATCAACATTTCCCCCTTATCCTGTGCAAAATGGCTAGCCAGGGAAGACTTGGGTCAGTGCTGCAAAGGAGTGCTCCTCCACAGGAGACAAATGCTGAAGAACAGTGGGTAGAGAGCAATACTAACCTTCTCATAGAGCACCTTGTCACTGTGCCACTTCATGATGGTGTCCAGTGTGGCACACAGAAACCGCCCATAGCGGTGAGTCTCAGTCTCTGTGCAGCTGGTCACCGAGTAGGTGATGTCAGAGAAGATCTGCAGGGGCAAAAATGGTGCACTGATTCAATGTTGGTCATTTTCACACAGAATATAGGTAAGAAACATAAGTGCACACGACAGAAGATCACGTGGAAAGCCCACAGAGTAGTTATTATCTTGCATTCACAAAATATGTATCCAAATTAAAATTCATATATACATGTCAGACACTTTCTTACAACAATGTTGAAGGGGAGAAGATCTGTGGAAAAGTGTACTCAAGCAACACACTTCTTTAGCAACGCACTTCTGCAAAGGTGATGGTGAAAGTCTACTTCAGGAAGATTAGCTAGAAGAAATACAAAATCTGAGTGTAATAGACACGGAATCATGACATCTGATCCTAGCAGTGACTGCAGACATCTTGCTACGGCGGGCCAGGCAAGAGGGACTTACCCTGTCGTAGCAGATGAGAGTAGAGAAGTTGGGAGTCATGAGGTTGTGGAGTGTGTGGATGAACTTGGAACAAAACACTGCATCGCTGGCAGTGAAACGGCAGCGTGGGAACACACACTTCTGCAGGAAGTGGGTGATAGTGTCGTTCTTTGCTTTTACCGTGAGCAGGGTTCATACAGGTTTTTAGATACAAAATTCCATGACTTTTCCATGACTTTCCATGACCTTCAATAACCTTTTCCATGACTTAATGTACTGTGATACATGACAGTTTTAAAGAGAAAAGTGTATGGCGCACGACCAAACTCACGCACAATACACCCGTTGTAAAAAAAGTTCTAATTCTTTTTATAATATTTTACAGCAGATTGATTAAAAAACTGACAAATGCAAGTTAACAAACAAATCATGACTGGACATTACTTTCATCTTTTTCAAATCTTTCTTAATTGTAAAAATCCAGTAATCTGAAATGGAAAGTTAGCAATCTAGTGAGCATGTTTTTTTTGGTAACACTTCAGTTCTTAGTGTGAAGGAGCACGACAGTGTGTTCACATTCACACAGTCAGTATCAGGGATGAAGAGTGGGTAACCAAAAAAAAGCCTGAACTTTTTTTCGTGTATGCAATATTGATTTGAAGCGGCGAAGCACAGAACTAGGAGGCAGGACTATCACTTTCTTGCAAACCCCCCCCCCCCCCCCCTCCCCCCAAAAAAGAAAGAAAAGAAAAGAAAAAAAAAGCGTTAGCAAGCAAGCACAGGCTGTCATTTCAATTTACAGCAAATTTTCAAACAAGTACTCCTTAAAATGATGATACTTTTGTCCCAAATTGTCTGGTGCTTCAACGTTGAACGCATGCTGAATGTGGTAATCGAGCACGCGTTTACACAACGCCATTGCGGTCCGATGTACACACAAACAAGTGAAACATTTCCGTCCATTTTCTCCTTTCAAGCGCACAATCCGGGTGCTAGATAAAAAGTATATTCATCGAACATTAACATCGAATATAGCGTTGGAAAGGGGAAATCTTGTAGAATCCGAGGGTGTCTGTACAAAATTGATTGGAAAAGCGGGAGTGAGCAAATTTTAACAAAATATTCGACGACGTTCGAACTTTTATCCATAACTCGTCTTTCGATTTTCAACGGAAGTTCAAACATACACCGAACGAAAGAGCAATCTTTCCTCTAATGAGTTGTAAAGTTTCAACTTGATCCAAAGAGAAACTTCCACGGACGAGTGTTTAGAAGAGACCAACCCGAGTCACGAAATGCGAACTCCGTCGCAGGGTGTTTTTACGTAATCGGTTTGTATTTTCTCAGCGGAAATAAGACGGGTTAACACAAAACTACACACACGTGTACTTGAAACCTTCATAAACAACTTACACTCTTGTTTTTATTCACAATACTTTGTGGATTGTCCACAATTTGCCATGAAAGTGAAGTGGTATTGCCGAGTGCATTTTGGCTAGTACTGTAGACGTAAGTAGCGCAAAGATTTGATACAAATTACCACGGAATCCTACCACTAGTTATAAAAAAAACAACTCAGAAATACTTTTAATCTTTCGTGTTACATTGGTATTTTGTGTTATTAACCCATTTCCGCCTAATGTTATCTGTAAAAAAAAGCTCCCTGGTTCCTGAGCATTTTTGGGAGAAAAAAAACAAATCCAGTGACCGGTTTCAAAAATTATTTTCTCTGCTTGTGTACAAGATATTTTGATGATTCAAACACTGTAAGAAAGCTTATATTTTTGGCTTTCTAGTCATTTCAAGCATTAGCCTCTCTTACAAATACTTTTGTTTTGCCATTTTAAGAAGAAAAAAAAATAGAGGAAAATGACAATTCTCTGCACTTTTACAACCTGTTGTAAATTAAATGATGAATTAAAATGCAACAGTTTTAACTGTAAAAGAATGTGAACCATTTATCAATCATGTGAGTGAATTACAGCAACATCCATGATTTACAAAGTATTTCACACAAAATCAAATGAAACTTGCTGTGATATCAGCATTTTACCATTCTCCGTTTTTACTTGCACATTTGCATTTTTCTCATTTTTTGGTCAATGTATGTATATCAATTAGCCACTTATTTGTTACTAAGATATTGTGCTTTGTTATTATGTCATCATCTTTCACAAAATAAGAACAATGCTTTACACAGTATCATAATTAAAAAGAGAAATAAAATCTTGTTACATGACACAAAACTCTTTCTAGCATAGCAGATGATTGTTATCTTCATTGAACTTTCACAGTTGACAAAATAATTAACATGGGCAAAACTACTAACCATTTTTGCATCATCTCTGAACCTTTATGAGATTTCTAAACATTATTCTTCATTTTCTGGACTGGAGGATATAACATCCTGACGTCAGTGAAATTGTTGTCTTTAGAACTTGTGCAAACACATCTCATTCATATACATACCTTGGCATTTTCATGCAGAAATCAAGCAAAGTAATCCACATTCTGGTGTAGGATTCCACACAGATCTTGAATCACGAATCATGAAATATCCAGTCCAAGCAAAATTACACCAAAAGAGTCTAATATGGCATGCCCCTGTTCGCTTGAAAGTTTCTTCAGAGCGTTGGGTGAAACCTGTGTACTTCCACTCACTTGCTGCTCTGGGTTTACTGACATCTTCATCCGATTATTTTTCCGAAAACTCGCCTCCCTCCACTTTGTTCGAACTTCGATGTCTAATCTGTCACGTTCGTCACCAACTTGGGAAGATTCTGGGTCTAAATCCACTTCAATGTCACTTCCCTCACTCATATCAGATCCTTCGTCAGCCATGTTGACAAAACGTTCCAAAAATCGAAATGTCACAAGATTTAAACATCAATAACTTTGGTTCTAGATCACCGATCGCGACGAAATTTTCGCATCGCGCGCACTGACATTTGCAGCTATCCCACAATTCCTTGCGGTGTTGATAGGCCGACAAGATTGACTTGCCTCAATCCGTTTTACAGAGCTACTATAGGATGCGACGTGTACGTCGCATCCGGCGGTAAAGGTAGATGTAACGCGTACGTCGCATCCGGCGGAAATGGGTTAATATGTGCGAATCCTGGAAAAAGTGGAATTTATCGAACCGACGGCCACTTCCGGTCTGATGAAATCTCTTTGAACATCGCGTGCGGCGTCTATTTAGCACTCGCTGAAAGGCCCGACTTCTACAATACTTTTCCCAATATGTGCAAAATATTGCAATAAATATCTTCCTAAATGATTGTTAAGCATAAACTGAAACAAAAACCCCAATAAACTTTATAAGTTAACCGATTTCAGCTGATTTGTCCGTCGAAATTGCATCCGCGCCGTCAAGCTCTTCGCTCGCCATTGTGTGATTCGACTGGCGAAAATCACGGAAAATCGCTTCGGGAATGGCGGTCCAAACCGTCGCGAGCGGCGCAACACATGGGTCTTGAAATTGACACTTTCCAGGCATGATGATAATCTGATTCTCAAAGAAACACTGCACCACAAACAAAACAAGCTCTTTTCACTCTGTCCTCGTTTGAACCAACTGATCCAACCGGCGTGGAAATGAAACGAGGTCACCTAGCCAAAGAACCAATCAGGAAGCAGAAGGCACACGAGCCTTCAGAATTAACGAATGGGATGCAAGGGCACGTTTTCCTGACGTGCTCAGCGTTTAAAATTAGATTGAGAGTATCGCGCGAAGCACAGCCTAGAAAACGTTTTTTTTTTCTTTCTTTTTTTCTTTTCTTAAATTCCATGACTTTCCATGACCTAAGTTGAAATTCCATGACTTTCCAGGCCTGGAAAAGGAAAAATCAAATTCCATGACTTTCCAGGTTTTCCATGACCTGTACGAACCCTGTGAAAGCCAGCAAGGGCATGCACAAGAACAACCCACAACCATGACCCCATCCAGGGTTCAACAATCTTCAGAGGTGTTTGTATTGATCTTGATTCCAACTGGAGACAAGAGCACCTGCATGAATCCATGATGACCTTGACCCTCTGATCTACTTGTAGATGCGACTTTTGGCCCAGCTAAAACCAGATTCCTCTACCTCCTCAATTCACCAAGACCAAGCTATAAGACAGCAAAATGACGACACAAAAATATCCATTAACCATAAACTGATAAATTAGAACATTTCTGTTTTCAATAAGTAATCACTGTACGATGATTGAAAACCATATCGGCTCTTGAAGGAAATCTATAATAGCAGTTATGCATGATGAGAAGTGTCTGGCAATTATCTGTACCTGTTGGGAACCACTTGATCTTCTCATTCTGAAGCCGAGCCATGACTCTGTTGACGTGGTCAGTCTGTTTCTTTTCTTCGTCCCTCAGTTTGTCAATGAGGTTGGTGCATCGCTCCTTCTCCTTCCGCTTCTTGCTCTGGGCCTGGACACACAGAGGTGGACAGGTCAGTAGAGCTAGGTAAACTGCTGCATTCATACAACATAATGATTCATGCACATCAGCAACACTAAGCAGACTGTAGCGTTCATACAACACAACACTTTACTACTGCCACTAACTACTAGTAATAAATCAATCAACACAGCCATATGAACACTTTACTACTGCCACTAACTACTAGTAATAAATTAATCAACAGCCATATGAACACTTTACTACTGCCACTAAGTACTAGTAATAAATTAATCAACACAGCCATATGAACACTTTACTACTGCCACTAACTACTAGTAATAAATCAATCAACACAGCCATATGAACACTTTACTACTGCCACTAACTACTAGTAATAAATCAATCAACACAGCCATATGAACACTTTACTACTGCCACTAACTACTAGTAATAAATTAATCAACACAGCCATATGAACACTATACTACTGCCACTAACTATTAGTAATAAATTAATCAGTTGTTATCTCACTTAGTTGGAGCTTTCTGCAGCTCTCCAACAGCCTTCTGTTCAAATGACTGATGAACTAAGTCAGCTTAGTGCACAAGATCTCAAGCAAGCTTCATGACCATGTGCTATGCACACCAGTGAGCCTACACGAACTACAGCTTTCACATACACATGCTGTGTGGATGTCAGTAGAAGCTGGCAACAGTAGCTGTCACACAACAGGAAGCTCATTTGACAGACAGTATCCTGCACACACTAGCTGGGCAGAGCAGGCTGTCATTTCAACTTCAAAACCAGGCTGCCACACAGCTGACAGCAGCAGCCATTTCACACACAGCTGACAGCAGCAGCCATTCCACACACAGCTGACAGCAGCAGCCATTTTACTCACACACAATGGCTGCTATGCAATGGACTGGCCACTGCTAATGGAGTAATGGAGCCAAGTCTGTACAAGCACTTACCATGTCCTTGTTGTCATCCACAGCCAGAATGGCCTGGTTCAGCTGCTGTATTTGCTTCTCATAGGCTCCCATTGGCACACACAGGTCGTACATGGACAGGGACCAGAATATCAGGTAGAACTCTGGGCTGAAAACACAAGCACACAAAGAGTGTTTACATACAACAACAGGAAAATGTTGTGGCTGAAAACTACCACCAAATATAACACCCCCACCCCCATCCGCAGCAAATCTGAAAACATGTATAGTGACCATACTTAATAGATTTAGACTGATGTAGCAAGTAGAGCATTTAGAAATGCTAACAACAAAAAATAAGGTCACTTAGAACAAACATCTACAGCATTAACGAACACATTATTCTAAGTATTCATGAACAGTGACTACAATCTCATGTTGACAGCACGAACATGAATTTACAGCATATTTGAAGAGCCAGTGGACCTGTCAATAACCAATAGGAAAAATTCTTACCTCATGTCATCCCAGATTTTGTCAGGGAGGAGTGGTCTGACAACAACTACCATGGGTCTCATCACCTCCTCACAGGCCTCCACGTAGCGCTGTGTCTGCCAATGAAAACAGCCACGTACACTCAATTCACCACCGAAAGACATGGAGGCTGGGGTCAGAGGGAAAAAAAATCTTTGACCAGAACTAATGTGTTGATGTATGTTGTTTCCATTTCCCCTTAGGCTTGGGAAAATCAGTGCATCAACTCTTTCCTGTTCAGTAGGTCTAACTCGGCTTTGGGAGGGTGGGGTGTGTCCATTTCACATGCTTCCCATCAAACTAGGGCCCCAGCCGGGGAATGGTCCGCTTGGGTCCACTTTGGAATTTTCATTTGAGTCTATGTCATACCATTTTCAGATGCTAATTTCCCCTGAGAGAGTTGGAAGGGAGCATTTGTCTCCAGACAGCTGCACTCCAACATGCATCTCTGAATTCTAGCAGCCCTTCTTAGTTTCACCTCTGAACAGCAAAGGGTTAAGTGGACTGTGGTGCACAACATGCATCTCTCAATTCTAGCAGCCTCTCTTAGTTTCACCTCTGAACAGCAAAGGGTTAAGTGGACTGTGGTGCACACAATGCATCTCTCAATTCTAGCAGCCTCTCTTAGTTTCACCTCTGAACAGCAAAGGGTTAAGTGGACTGTGGTGCACACAATGCATCTCTCAATTCTAGCAGCCTCTCTTAGTTTCACCTCTGAACAGCAAAGGGTTAGGTGGACTGTGGTGCACAACATGCATCTCTCTATTCTAGCAGCCTCTCTTAGTTTCACCTCTGAACAGCAAAGGGTTAAGTGGACTGTGGTGCACACAATGCATCTCTCAATACTAGCAGCCTCTCTTAGTTTCGCCTCTGAACAGCAAAGGGTTAAGTGGACTGTGGTGCACACAATGCATCTCTCAATTCTAGCAGCCTCTCTTAGTTTCACCTCTGAACAGCAAAGGGTTAAGTGGACTGTGGTGCACAACATGCATCTCTCAATTCTAGCAGCCTCTCTTAGTTTCGCCTCTGAACAGCAAAGGGTTAAGTGGACTGTGGTGCACAACATGCATCTCTCAATTCTAGCAGCCTCTCTTAGTTTCACCTCTGAACAGCAAAGGGTTAAGTGGACTGTGGTGCACACAATGCATCTCTCAATTCTAGCAGCCTCTCTTAGTTTCACCTCTGAACAGCAAAGGGTTAAGTGGACTGTGGTGCACAACATGCATCTCTCAATTCTAGCAGCCTCTCTTAGTTTCGCCTCTGAACAGCAAAGGGTTAAGTGGACTGTGGTGCACAACATGCATCTCTCAATTCTAGCAGCCTCTCTTAGTTTCGCCTCTGAACAGCAAAGGGTTAAGTGGACTGTGGTGCACAACATGCATCTCTCAATACTAGCAGCCTCTCTTAGTTTCGCCTCTGAACAGCAAAGGGTTAAGTGGACTGTGGTGCACACAAGGTCACAGTTCCTCCAACAGTTCATAAACAACCGCACATCTTTTCAATCTCACAGTAAAGTACATAATATAATCTGCCCACCTGTTATGGTTATCAGATTTTATCAGCAAAGAAAAGATGTTGAGAAGAGGAATTGCTCCAGAACACTCTTCTCCAACCCATTTGCTCTCGAGCCTTCCCTGTCCTCGCGGCACCGAGAGCTGAGGAAAGGGAGAAAGGGACCAAGAGGAAGCCTACCTTCTGGGTGCTGGATGTGTGCTTGTTGCTCTTGTCCAGCTTCCTCAGCTCCTCAAACTTGGCCTGCGATGTGGACACAAACACAGTCATCATCCATAGCTGAAAACTCTTTTATTCAAATGGTGAACACGTTGAGAGCCTTGAGCGTGCCTTTACAAGATACAAGATACAATATACTTTATTGTCCTCAAGGAAATTTGTTTTGTCGGTGGCAAAAACACAATATATACATACATACATACATACATACATACAATGAAGTTGTATGGCCTATCAGACTTTGTAGGCCGTGTATGACTATTCATCACAGAAATCACAAAATGTGCACAATCAAGACTAGTGGCTACGTTGGAGACAAGAGGCGAAACGTCAGAGGCCCACGACTTGTCCCTAGTCAGTCAGCGGCCTCTTTCAATCTTGTTGGGAGACATGGGTCTGGTCTTACACACTTTCCCTAGTCAGTGGCCTCTTTCAATCTTGTTGGGAGACAAGATGGGTCTGGTCTGACCCCAAACTCACAAGGGGATCACACAAGACATTTTGGAGGCTGGTGTTAGTGCATCAACACAAAGGACAGCATTAACAGTGGAAAAGTACATACCAACTACGTAATTCATTCAGCAAATGACAATGAAAATCTTCATTTTAGAAAAGAAGTAATGGAGACCTTTGTCCAACTACAAAATTTTTTTATATTCCAGAGCTTTCTTTTTTTATATTCCAGAGCTTTCAAGAATCTTCATTTTAGTCCTTTATAAGGAAATTATCTGCAAATGCTTCAGAGGCAACTAACATGAATGTAACGTAAAATTAAGAGAAATGTCTCCCCACGGCAAACTTGAAAATAACGCACATGAGAACAAGCAACTCAACAGCTAACATGATGAAATCCATTACTCACATGTGCTGCTGTCTGTGTCACAACGAGAGAAGCCACAACTAAGCAACTGCATTTATGCAGCATTTTGTATCAAAGCAGAATGGGGCGCAATGCAACTGATGATTGAAAATGACATGTTGGTCTTACCATGCTTTGAGCTCATCTCGGAGCAAGAGTGGCCAACATGCAGGTGGTTATGGTGTTGAACATAAACCAAACTGTCATTGAAATTGCTTTTCTTCACAGAAATTAAACTTAAACAGTGGATTTCCTGAGTGCTCATAAGGCAGGGAAGATGGGACAACACACAAGTTGTTGTTAACTGTCAAAAAAAAAAAAATTTGCATGATAGAAAAAAACTTAAGGGTTGGCAGAAAAAAACCCAACTAGTGTCAATCAGGTTACCATAACCACAACTATTTTCTTCTTTCATTTTTTTTTTTTTTTTTTTTTTTTTTGGGGGGGGGGCGCCTCTAGGGCCAGAGAGAGGGGAGAGGAGTTTCTGAAGCTACTCACGTTGATGTTGTAGGTGTAGAGGGAGCGGGAAAGGAAGAAGGCCGTGTTGTGGGACAGGTGGTAGGTGGAGACAAGCTCATCCACAGGAGGCAGGCGCTTGATGAACTCCTCAGCACTCAGCTGCATGGACAGGAAGCTGCCAAACTGCACCAGTGTGTCCTGGCACTGCATCAGCAACACACATGGTCAGTCTCAACAGCGGATCCAAGTGTCCTGAATCCAGTCACTCCATCAAAACACACCCCGGCACCACACACTTTGTCTCAACAGATGATACAATTGTCTGAAAATTCCTGTCACTCCATTAAAAAGTACCCCATATCCTACCCTCACATCCTGGCATTGAAATCAGCAACACACATGGTCACCACTACAGATGTTTCATGCACCATAACTTCAGTCATTTAGTCTCAAAACAATGTTTGTCCTCATCACAGATGGGGAGGTCTGAAAACCGCAAATCCACAATGCAGGAGTGTGTGTGTATGCACACACACATACACACAAACACGAGAGAGAGAAGAGAGAGAGGGAGAAAGAGAGAGAGAGAGAGGGAGAAAGAGAGAGAGAGAGAGGGAGAGAGAGAGAGAGAGAGAGAGAGAGAGAGAGAGAGAGAGAGAGAGAGAGAGAGAGAGAGAGAGAGAGAGAGAGAGAGAGAGAGAGAGAGAGAGAGGGAGAAAGAGACAGAGAGAGAGAGAAAGAGACAGAGACAAAAAGAGAGACAGATACAGACTGACAGAAAGAGACAGAGACAGAAAGAGACAGAGACAGACACAGAGAGACAGACAGAAAGACAGACAGACATAAAGACATGTAGACAGAAAGACGTGCACACAGACACAAATATAATGATATAGACAGACAGATGGGTAGAGAGTGACAGGCACACACATAGACAAATCAGTGAGATACAATGAGACCAGCAGACACTAAGAAACACAGAAACCGACAGGCAGAGACAAAGAAAACAAGAAGGGCAAAGCCCATATGACTCACATGATAGACCTTGACCTTTACATGACCTTGACCTTCAGGTGCCCCTCAAGGTCAAACAACTAAACCTACCAATGACATCATACACTAAGAAATGCTTTACACATGTTTCCTACCAAAATACATGTGACCTTGACCCAATGGTGCTTATTGGCACTTTCTACCATGAGATATAGTCACTTTTAGTGTTCACTACCCAATTTTGGTCACATTTCATAAGGGTCAAAGTGACCTTGACCTTGATATGTGACCAAATGTGGCTCATGATGAAGGTATAACATGTGTACTACAATGTTATGAAGTTTGGAACTGTTATCTTCCATAGTTCAGGGGCAAGGTCACTTCAAAATATGTATACAATCCAACTTTGAAGAGCTCCTGTGACCTTGACCTTGAAGAGAAGTCAACCAAACTGGTATCAAAAGATAGGGATTACTTTGCCCTATATACCATATATATAGGTCAGGCATCCAATCTCAAAAACTAAGAGAAAATTGAGAAAATGTGAAAAATGGCTGTTTTTTAGACAACATTTATGGCCCCTGCAACCTTGACCTTGAAGCAAGGTCAAGTCACTATGTATGTTTTTTGAGGCCTTGTCATCATACACCATCATGCCACATTTGGTACTGATAGACTTAATAGTCTCTGAGAAAAATCCAACGTTAAAGTTTTCGGACGCCCGGACGCCCGGACGGATGAAAAGGGTGAGTACATAGACTCACTTTTGCTTCGCATGTGAGTCAATAATGGCAGGCAGGCAAGAAAGCAGAGAGGGAGACACATTCAGATCCAGACAGAGGCCCACTCACTCATGTTCAATACATCCCACGGACAGCTTTAGAGAGCACAGCACTGAAAAGTCCTTCTACTCACCATGTCAAACAGTTTGCCCACCAGCTTGAGATGACGCTCCTCAGGCTCGGCAAAGACCACGCCACTGCACTGCTGGGAAATCAAGAGGCACAGGCACACTGCCAGGTCATGCTCCAGCAGAGCGTCCTTCAGCCGCGTGGAAGACTTCTTGGTGTTCCGCACTTGCGCAAAGTAGCCACCCTGCCACACAAAAAATAAGTCACTCAGTTGAAGAAGAGAGAGCAGGAAGTCCAGCCATGTCCATAAAGAACCACTAGCAACAATTAACTAAACCCTTGGGGACAGAGGTAAAACAACACCTAGAGAATGATTTTGACGCATGACTACACGAAAATTGGAGCAAGGGTGTGAACAAACAAACAAAAAAAAGCAACATAGGCAGAAAAATTTAACCAAACACAATAGAGATGGTTATGGCAATGATGAATGCATCTTTTGCAAATGTTAGCTTCATTGAGCATCTTCTAAATTACAGCGAACTTGAATAAACACTCTGAAAAATGAATGTGCAGCTCCTCCATGGCACAATTCATTAGGTTGGATACAACAGAATCATCAGAAATGCTGTTGTATGAAGGATGAAAGCAGCAAAGACATCCCAGAACCAAGATTTCAAGCCTTCAGAGATGGTCAGGTTGATACTCTGCCTACCTCCTGTCGTAGCAGCTCTCCACCATTCATGGCCTCCAACTGGTCGTCTGTGATCTCTTCTGTGATCTCAATGCCAGCCATCTTCTGTACCACCTCTCGCAGCAGCAGCAGGTCAAAGCTGCAACAAGAGCACAAAGCTCAAGCATGCATCTAGCAGATGTACACATGAGTATATATGTGTGTGTGTGTGTGTGTGTGTACCCAGGAATATTAGTGTTGTATGTGGGATCTACATGCACCTCACTTTCTCTGGGCCCACACACAGGCACAGAGGGTGAAACACACAGGGACATGGAATGGGGGGAGGAGAGAGAGAGAGAGAGAGAGAGAGAGAGAGAGAGAGAGAGAGAGAGAGAGAGAGAGAGAGAGAGAGAGAGAGAGAGAGAGAGAGAGAGACAGAGAGAGGGAGAGAGAGAGAGAGAGAGGGAGAGAGAGAGAGAGAGAGAGAGAGAGAGAGAGAGAGAGAGAGACACACACACACACACACAGATACATTGGAAGAGACAGTGACATAGTGTATGTGTGCAATGCGTGTGCAGAGTGTGCACAAGCAATGTATGTGCATGAAATGTGTGTGTGTGTGTGTGAGAGAGAGAGAGAGAGAGAGAGAGAGAGAGAGAGAGAGAGAGAGAGAGAGAGAGAGAGAGAGAGAGAGAGAGAGAGAGAGAGAGAGAGAGAGAGACACAGAGAGAGGTGTGTGTGTCTTTCCTCATCCCCATGTCCTAGACAGGGTTAACACACATCTCTCCTTTCAAACGTTTATGCTCACCTCTTGCCATTTTTGAGCTGGTTGGCCACATACTGCATGAGGCCTGAGAGTTCCACCTGGTATTTGCGGCAGATGGATCCTGTGAAGTTGGCAAGGCCTGGAAGGAGAAAAGCAAACATTTGTGACCAGTTTCTTCACAGGCAGGGAAAGAGAATCAATGGCAGTTAAGGTGATCAAGATTTTCAAATGCAAAGTTGGAAATACCCACCCCATATTACACAAATAAACAGAGCTGAGATCTGCCATGACTATTTGTACTGAATCAACATTGTCCAGTCTGAATCACAGCTACATTCAATACACCATTACATGACTGGCTTGCTGGACCTTCCATTTCTCATATAAAAATGGAAGATATTCACTATTTGTACTCAATACAATGTCATGCTTCTGAACATGTTAGCAAAATTGGTTAATCACATGCTACTTTCAAGGAAAGTAACATAACCACCTACTCCATTTACATTTAAAGTAAGGACACAGAAAGTAAGTGGCAAGAGAGAGAGAGAGAGAGAGAGAGAGAGAGAGAGAGAGAGAGAGAGAGAGAGAGAGAGAGAGAGAGAGAGAGAGAGAGAGAGAGAGAGAGAGAGAGAGAGAGAGAGATGGAGAAATGGAGAAAGAAAGAAAAAAATTAAATAAAGAGAATACTGACTCTGAAGCCACTGGGAGATGTTGGTGTCATCGTGCTTGAGTCTTTCTCGTTCCGTGCTGGCCACTGCCTCCAAAATGCAGTCTTTAACGCAGTCAAGGACAAAGTTCTGCTTGGCAATGCACCCCGGCCATATACACCCATTTTGCACACACTTTTCAACCAGACACTTTCAAATGGAACGATTTGTCTTCAACTCAACAAACATACTGCTCCCTTTTTGCCACTGGAGGGGACACGTATCTACTCCTATGTTCTGCTACTGAGTAAAAACCTACAATGACACCCACTGAATCCAGTCCCAAATACACATACTTACACAGTAGTCTCACAAGCATGCTGTACACGACAGTCTGAGAGCAGCTGTAGTAAGCATACACATGCATGCACCCATCGACATGCTTGCCCCAACTCCCTCATCTTACATTATAGTTTCATACCCACCCTCTACTCCCTCATCTTACATCATAGTTTCATACCCACCCTCTACTCCCTCATCTTACATCATAGTTTCATACCCACCCTCTACTCCCTCATCTTACATCATAGTTTCATACCCACCCTCTACTCCCTCATCTTACATCATAGTTTCATACCCACCCTCTACTCCCTCATCTTACATCATAGTTTCATACCCACCCTCTACTCCCTCATCTTACATCATAGTTTCATACCCACCCTCTACTCCCTCATCTTACATCATAGTTTCACACCAACCCTCTACTCCCTCATCTTACATCATAGTTTCATACCCACCCTCTACTCCCTCATCTTACATCATAGTTTCACACCAAGCAAGCAGTCCATGGAAATGATTGAGACCGACACCCAGTGCACTGTAGAAGAAGGATACAAGTCAGCACATCGTAGGACATAGAGGTCAGGTACTTCAGCGAGTCCACCACAGGCCCTATGAAGTTGTCATAGCGCTGGATCTGACTCAGCACCTGCAATACAATGCAGCATTCAAGGGCACTGATGTCTGGCTCATATGCAAATCTCAATGTGATGTTTACGCTTCATATGGACACAAGTCACAAGGCAAAAATGCTGGGAGGAAAATGGCCATTTCCAGCCAGAAAGCAAACTGCTTGAAATTATTTTTAAAAAACTCTACCTTTAATTACAACAAAAGCATGTACAATTGAGAAAGTTCCTGTGCATAGTTATGCCATTCTCTCCATATGACAGTGCTGCATACTAGCAGTTCAACAATTACTGAATTAAAATTTTATCAAAAACACAGTTGCAGCCCAGCAAGATTTCACATCTATCCATATCAAATGAATGAAATATTAGAATCTGACTCTACACTTGCCAAATATCAGACACCTGTCACCCCAAATAGGTCTTAGCATGAGGTGTCCATGGACCAATAACTAGCAACTCAATTGCTGTGAATGGCAATCTGCTTTTTCAGTGGAGACATTGGACAGGTGCATCACTCACGTGTTCAAACATGACACCGGGGTTGCTGTGACTGAGCTTGCCCAGCTGTCTTCCTGATGGCTTCACAGTCTCTTTGGTCAGACGCCTGCGCAAGCACATCACAGTCAGGCTCAGGGCATCATGGAGAGGGTCATGCAATCAATTTATCACAATAATTCCTTGAGAATTAAATCAAAGGCTGACAGACTGGATGAAGTTGGGGAGGTGGTGAAGTTGGAGAGGTGGTGGTGTTGGGGAGGTGGTGGGGTTGCGGAGGTGTTGGTGTTGGGGAGGTGGTGTTGGGGAGGTGGTGGGGTTGGGGAGGTGGTGGGGTTGGGGAGGTGTTGGTGTTGGGGAGGTGTTGGTGTTGGGGGGATGGTGGTGTTGGGGAGGTGGTGGGGTTGGGGAGGTGTTGGTGTTGGGGAGGTGGTGGGGTTGGGGAGGTGGTGAAGTTGGGGAGGTGGTGGGGTTGGAGAGGTGGTGGGGTTGGGGAGGTGTTGGTGTTGGGGAGGTGTTGGTGTTATGGTGGTGTTGGGGAGGTGGTGGGGTTGGGGAGGTGTTGGTGTTGGGGAGGTGGTGGGGTTGGGGAGGTAGTGAAGTTGGGGAGGTGGTGGGGTTGGAGAGGTGGTGGGGTTGGGGAGGTGTTGGTGTTGGGGGGATGGTGGTGTTGGGGAGGTGGTGGGGTGGGGAGGTGTTGGTGTTGGGGAGGTGGTGGTGTTGGGGAGGTGGTGGAGTTGGGGAGGTGGTGGAGTTGGAGAGGTGGTGGGGTTGGAGAGGTGGTGGTGTTGGGGAGGTGGTGGTGTTGGGGAGGTGGTGGGGTTGGGGAGGTGGTGGGGTTGGGGAGGTGGTGGTGTTGGAGAGGTGGTGGGGTTGGGGAGGTGTTGGTGTTGGGGGGATGGTGGTGTTGGGGAGGTGGTGGGGTTGGGGAGGTGTTGGTGTTGGGGAGGTGGTGGGGTTGGGGAGGTGGTGGGGTTGGGGAGGTGGTGGGGTTGGAGAGGTGGTGGGGTTGGGGAGGTGGTGGTGTTGGGGAGGTGTTGGTGTTGGGGGGGGGGATGGTGGTGTTGGGGAGGTGGTGGGGTTGGGGAGGTGTTGGTGTTGGGGAGGTGGTGGGGTTGGAGAGGTGGTGGAGGTGGGAGGTGGTGGGGTTGGGAGGTGGTGGGGGTTGTGGGGTGTTGGTGTTGGGGGGGATGGTGGTGTTGGGGAGGTGGTGGGGTTGCGGAGGTGTTGGTGTTGGGGAGGTGGTGTTGGGGAGGTGGTGGGGTTGGGGAGGTGGTGAAGTTGAGGAGGTTGTGGGGTTGGGGAGGTGGTGAAGTTGGGGAGGTGGTGGGGTTGGGGAGGTGTTGGTGTTGGGAGGATGGTGGTGTTGGGGGTGGTGGGTTGGGTGGTGGGGGGTTGGGAGGTGTGGTGTTGGGGGGGGTGTTGGGGGGATGGTGGGTTGGGGAGGTGGTGGGGTTGGGGAGGTGGTGGGGTTGGGGAGGTGGTGGTGGTGTTGGGGAGGTGGTGGTGGTGTTGGGGAGGTGGTGGGGTTGGGGAGGTGGTGGGGGGTTGTAGGGGTGAGGGGTGATGGAAGATGAGGGTCCAGGATGGTCACCAGCAGTGCAGATTGATAGTCAGGCAGGCAGACAGGCTCAACTTCAGAGACAAGCAGAAAAACCAATCTCAGATCACTGAATAAATGGTCCCCACCACTTGCCGTGTGCTGGCCTTACAACCTTCTCCGTACGAACATCTCCCAGTCATTTCAAAGACAAGTGTTGGTGCAGCAACGAAGGAAGATGGCTTACTTCATGATGTACTTGGATCTCTCCAGGCACTCGGCCCTCTGGCGAATCAGCACTGCATGTTTGTTCATGTTCTCGTTCTTCCACAGTCCGTACAGCATGTACCTGCAATAGTCGCATTGCACTCCATGCATAACCGTACTTCTATGAAGACATCAATCAAATCTACCATAGAATATGATAAAAACTTTTTAACAACAGTTTACTGTACCATCATCCTGATTACTTTTTTAAGAAAATGTATATTCCTGCTCAAAGAAAAATTGCATACTCGGCTGAAATTGAGAGAAAAGGTAGTCATACTTTTAGCTCCATCCACATTAATTTGGCTGATTTCATCTTTCACATTCTTTTCATCAAGAGGAGTTGCCCACTTCCCCCTCAACTGGGCTGCTGTAGATGATGTGGCTGCTGTAGATGATGTGACTGCTGTAGATGATGTGGCTGCTGTAGATGATGTGGCTGCTGTAGATGGTGTGGCTGCTGTAGATGGTGTGTGCCTGCTGTAGATGGTGTGTGACTGCTGTAGATGGTGTGTGACTGCTGTAGATGGTGTGTGACTGCTGTAGATGGTGTGTGACTGCTGTAGATGGTGTGTGACTGCTGTAGATGGTGTGTGACTGCTGTAGATGGTGTGTGACTGCTGTAGATGGTGTGTGACTGCTGTAGATGGTGTGTGACTGCTGTAGATGGTGTGTGACTGCTGTAGATGGTGTGTGACTGCTGTAGATGGTGTGTGACTGCTGTAGATGGTGTGTGACTGCTGTAGATGGTGTGACTGCTGTAGATGGTGTGACTCCTGTAGATGGTGTGACTGCTATAGATGGTGTGACTGCTGTAGATGGTGTGACTGCTGTAGATGGTGTGTGACTGCTGTAGATGGTGTGACTGCTGTAGATGGTGTGACTGCTGTAGATGGTGTGTGACTGCTGTAGATGGTGTGCTGTAGTGACTGCTGTAGATGGTGTGTGGCTGCTGTAGATGGTGTGACTGCTGTAGATGGTGTGTGGCTGCTGTAGATGGTGTGGCTGCTGTAGATGGTGTGTGACTGCTGTAGATGGTGTGTGACTGCTGTAGATGGTGTGACTGCTGTAGATGGTGTGTGACTGCTGTAGATGGTGTATGACTGCTGTAGATGGTGTGACTGCTGTAGATGGTGTGACTGCTGTAGATGGTGTGACTGCTGTAGATGGTGTGTGGCTGCTGTAGATGGTGTGTGACTGCTGTAGATGGTGTGTGACTGCTGTAGATGGTGTGTGACTGCTGTAGATGGTGTGACTGCTGTAGATGGTGTGTGACAGTTGGATTTGGTGCGTGACTGCTGTAGATGGCGTGTGACAGTTGGAATTGGTGCGTGACTGCTTAGAACGTATGGAACGCCAAAGCAGTAAGAGACAAGGATGGACGACATGTCCACTGACCTCAAGTCATAGGGGAAGAGCTTGAGGAAGCGACAAGGATGGACGACATGTCCACTGACCTCAAGTCATAGGGGAAGAGCTTGAGTAAGAGACAAGGATGGACGACATGTCCACTGACCTCAAGTCATAGGGGAAGAGCTTGCAGTAAGAGACAAGGATGGACGACATGTCCACTGACCTCAAGTCATAGGGGAAGAGCTTGCAGTAAGAGACAAGGATGGACGACATGTCCACTGACCTCAAGTCATAGGGGAAGAGCTTGAGGAAGCCCCACAGCTCCTCCGACATGCAGCAGTTGCAGTGCATCAGGCACAGGGACGGCAGGATCACATCGTCCAGGAGGCTCACAAACCCAAAGTAGACATCACTGTCCTCTGCTTTCAGGGATCCCTCCTGTCTCTGTCAGACAAGACAACAGTGTTCATGGTGTGGTTATTTGAATCACACTCTGCATGACAAAAGCAAGTGAGGAATGGGCCGCTGTCCATGGAACAGGAAGGGCTTTCAAAATGTAACACCACTTCATGCTCAAACTCCTTTAGACCTAAACTAGATAAACACACACTCCTGATAACTTGGCCACAAGATATACCCACTACTGGTACCTCAAATACATGTCTAAAGAAACAAACCAAGGAAGGACAAGATTAGTCCTATGTCCACTCACACAAAGCATCCTGACCTACTCTGACTTTCCCCTTCTCTTGGCAGTCAACTCATCCACACCGCTACTTCTGCTGGTCTTGAGGGTACTCAATCCACTCCATTTTAGTGTTCAGGTAATCTCAATGAGGGAGACACTGAGACACTATCAGCTCTCCAAACCCTACGTATAGTTCAGACAGCTCGGCTTTCACACTCATGTCTCCATTTTAAAACTTCCCATCCCCCAACCCAAAGGCAAACTGCCAAGTTCACTGCTTTATAGGGATGACATTATGCCAGGAGAGCTTCAAATTCCAATGGAAGTAACAAGTACAGGGGAGGGAGGGGAGGGGGGGGGAACCCACAAAAAAGTTTAGTATGTTACTGTTTATCAGCTCAAACATCTTCACCAGAATCACCAGCAGCTGATGTTGATTAACTCTTACATCTTCATTCTGCACCAACTGTTGCATGTACATCAGCCAAGATTGGATTGGATTGGATTGATGGCGTTTACAGCCTATCAGCCTTTGTAGGTTATGTAAAGCCAGTGTGCACAAACATCACTGGAACAGTTTAGAGTGAACGCTAATCAAGTCACGATGTCCCTAGTTATTCGCCTCTTACGAATCGCGTAGGGAGACGCGGTGGGTCAATTCTTACCCCGAACCCGCAGGGGGAACATGAGCCAAGAAGGAAAGTCCAGGAGCTTACTTTCAGCATGTATGTCTTGCCCAGGCGGATGAACTTGACAATGAGGACCGGGTCAATGGAGCCATGGGGGCCCAGGTAGAAGACCATGGGGAAGGCCTTCTTGTTGAGCTGCTCATATGTTGTCACTGCCATGTCACCCTCTGCGCGCTTGGTGCGCCGATTGCGCTTGCGCATCACAGCTGATGGCAAACCTGCATACCTGTGGGGCACAGGGGACAGAATGCTACTGTACAACCATGCACACCTTCCCAGCTGACTGGCTGAGCTCAGTCATTGGTTTTGCATCAGAGCAGAGTAAAAGATACTGCTTTATGCCATGACCAGACAACTTTTCATTCCCGCTGACACACGCCCTAACATTCCCTCATTTGTAAAATTTTACATCACAAGCAAGTGACAACTTAGTTCATACACAAGAACACTTGCATGCACACATACACAAACACACACACACACCCACACACACACTCTTCATTTGCAGAATAAACACCAGAAAAGAAACAATGCACTGTAATACTCTACATTAGTACAAAGTATAGCCATGACATGAAGAGGTAACACATAGAAGTAGGGTGAGTAAGAGAAAATGGGCTGGTTTTTTTAATTGTAAACACATGAAATATGTACTTTTTACAAATATATGTGTGTGTGTGTGTGTGAGAGAGAGAGAGAGAGAGAGAGAGAGAGAGAGAGAGAGAGAGAGAGAGAGAGAGAGAGAGAGAGAGAGAGAGAGAGAGAGAGAAACTAACACAACAGGCTACTTGTATGAATGTCATCATATGAAGCTGCTTACTTCTGGTAGAGGGGCTCAATGACTTCATGGATATGGCGGCACAGAGTGGTGGCAATGGGGCGGTGGGAAGTGGCAAAGAAGTCGGGCAGGCGGTCCAAGATGGCCCTGGCATTGGGCCATGCCTCCAGCTTCAGCAGCGCCTCACAGAGTCCCAGCTTCTGGTTGTTTTCCCTCTGTATGCACACACGCACACATAGGATGGATGGATGGATGGATGGATGTATGGACGGATGGATGGATGGATGGATGGATGGAGTTTAAGGGCCTATCAGCCTTGTAGGCTATATAAGGCCACAACGTTAAAAACACTTCTACCATGGTAATATAACTCTTTACAATAACGGAGAAAAGTACAATTCACTCAACTAGTGATATAGAATCAGTAAAATCTAATCCCACAGCCCAACAGCCAGCAAAGGCAGGGCTCATCAGGTTTCAAGGCCACAACAAACATTCACTGAATAAAAATGTACAATTAAAAAATTACCACAGAAGAGGTAAGTAGGGGAAATATCAAAAACAATTAAGATATAATACAACTCATATACGAGAATAATACTCAGAATCTATTAAAAATTTTATCACAGCAAGGGGATCTTTAAAAATGTCAGACAAATTGCTCGACCCACTCCGTAGATGAGCAAGCCGAGGGCACTCCACCAGAACGTGCCGCATGGTAAGCCTGCACTGGCAGTTGCGGCACTCCGGTGGAGGCTCCGACCGCAACAAATAGGAGTGGGTCAAAACAGAATGGCCGATCCGAGAACGGCAGAGCACAACTTCCTCTCTTCTCGTGAGCGATGTAGGGGAGAGTCGCTCACCCCACACTGAAGATACTTCATGAAGTTTGTTACGTGCCCTGCCGTCCCAGTCGGCCTGACACAGGTTAGAAATAAATTTATTAATACGGGGTACCAGGTTGCCAGCCGGGACCCTGCCCAGGGACACAGGAAGGGAGAGAGCAGACTTGGCAGCCTGATCTGCTCTCTCGTTCCCCGGGATGCCCATATGGCTAGGGACCCAGCAGAAGACGACCTCAGTACCCCCGCACACATAGGAATACAGACACACAGCGGAATACAGTCACACACTGGAATGGTGCTTTAGGCTGCTCATCCTCTGGACGCACAGATACACAACACATTGGTACACAGCCACACAGTGGAACACAGCAACATAGTGGGACACGGCCACACAGTAGAATGCACCTCCTGGTTGCTCACCCTTCAGATGCTTGTAGATACACAAAACATTGGATTGCAGTCACAGCAAAGCATAATAGTTAGAGCTCATGCATTTACTTTTAGCAAAGACACATATGCATCTGATGTGTCACCACTGCACACACACACACACACACACACACACACTGAACTGGATACACTTGCAAGATAAACTGTCCAAGTCCCATCAATCAACTGAAGAAAATTGTGGTAATATCTGCAACAAAATGCAGATGGCGTGCTTGACTCACCAAATCCACCTTGACAAGGTCCTCCTTGTCTTTCTCCTCCTCTCGTCTCTCAGACAGGATCACCACACTGAGACGGCGGGCGTAGGCCTTGGCTTCAGCAAGCTCCTTGTCATGGAAAGCCTTGATGTCGCTATCCAGTGGTTTCAGCTACAAGACAAAGGTCTCCCAATGATTCATTCAGGTTCCAACCATTGCCACAGCAAGCAAGTCGTCTTGAGAATGCTTTTCAAAAGTGGGGGCAATGGAGTGCACCTGACTGACTGTAAGACACTCACACAAACACACACGCATGCACACGCACAGTTTTTCAAGGACAAGCAGGAGGTCAAGTCAGCCAAACTCAGCAATGTAGCACGACTGAGTCAAAGCATTATCAGAGACAGAGAGAGAGAGAGAGAGAGAGAGAGAGAGAGAGAGAGAGAGAGAGAGAGAGAGAGAGAGAGAGAGAGAGAGAGAGACAGTGTGTGTATCAGTGGGCACATGCGCACTTGAATGCATGAGCATATATTGAAGTCATCCCAAGTTCATTTTAATATTAATAATATAGATTATTTATACGCTCATACGACTCACATGCTTGACCTTGACCTTCATATGACCTTGACCTTCAGGTGACCTTCAAGGTCAAGGTCAAACAACTAAACCTACCAATGACATCATACACAAAGAAATGCTTTACACATTTTTCCTATAAAAATACATGTGACCTTGACCCAAGGTCAAGGTCATCAGGTCATGCAACACAAAGCTGTTAATTCAAGACATAGGAAGCACAATGGTGCTTATTGGCACTTTCTACCATGAGATATAGTCACTTTTAGTGGTTCACTACCCCATTTTGGTCACATTTCATAAGGGTCAAAGTGACCTTGACCTTGATGATATGTGAACAAATGTGTCTCATGATGAAAGTATAACATGTGCCCCACATAATTATTAAGTTTGAAACAGTTATCTTCCATAGTTCAGGGTCAAGGTCACTTCAAAATATGTATACAATCCAACTTTGAAGAGCTCCTGTGACCTTGACCTTGAAGCAAGGTCAACCAAACTGGTATCAAAAGATAGGGCTTGCTTTGACCTATATACCACGTGTAGCTAAGGTCGCCATTCTCAATAACGTGGGAGAAAATTGGGAAAATGTGAAAAATGACTGTTTTTGAGACCACATTTATGGCTCCTGTGACCTTGACCTTGAAGCAAGGTCAAGTCACTATGTATGTTTTTTGAGGCCTTGTCATCATACACCATCATGCCACATTTGGTGTTGATAGACTTAATAGTCTCCGAGAAAAATCCAACGTTTAAGTTTTTTACGGACGCCCGGACGGGACGGACGGACGGACGGACGGACGGACGACACGGCTCAGTACATAGACTCACTTTTGCTTCGCATGCGAGTCAATAATATAGATTATTTATACGCTCATACCTTCCCTTGACAGGCAAGCTCATGGCGTTTACAATCCAATGAATCAACACTCAACAACCGCTTAACATTACATTCCTACACAAACTCACACATTATACATATTTTTTTTTAAACAACTAAGATCCAATAGAACAAACTATACAATATACATTAGTTATGCCAACGCCCTCTTTGCGCTATTAGCCAAACTGCACAGTACACTACCACTTCACTTTCAAGGCTAATTGTGGTCAATCCGCAAAATGTTATATATAATTATATGAATGAAAGTTGTTAATAAAGGTTTGAAGAATATGTGTACAGAGTTAGAATTTTGTGTGTTTTGAACTTTTTGCGAAAATACAAGTTGTTTGTGAAAATCAGGTGTTTCTCGCAGAGTGCCTGCCGTAGCACGGGCACAGCCGCGTTTTCCACATTGGGTTACTATTTTTAAATCTCTCGTGCATCGCTCTTTCTGATTGGATAGCTTTCATACTTGGCAACCAATGAGAGCAAAGATTGCTCTTTCGTTCGGTGTTTGTTCGAACTTCCTGTCTATCTGCAATCCCGCGCTATTGAGGTAAGTTTGACAACGATCCTTTTCTTCTTAAAAATTTGCTCAGTTAATCTAATCTGATCAAATTCGAACGTGCATATTTAAATTCCTCAAGATTTCCTCTTTTAAATGGTGTATTTGGTTTCCTATGTGTGTTAAATATGACGCTTCACCGTGCATTTTCCTGAGGTACCCCATCGAAATTTTTCAGTCAGTTTACGATCAATGACCGACAGTACGGAGCGTCTGCTTGCGTGCGGCAATTGTCATTTCAACTGCTTCACAGTTGGTTTGGTCAGGCTTTTTGCAAAGCAATGACGTTTTGATTTATTCCAGCAATACCTAGATGCTTTAGCGATAAACTTTCTGTACGTGATTCCGTGAGATTGAAATGAAAAATTACAAAAAGCAGTCAATGATCACAAGTTGGTAAAATGTCGGTCATCGCAGACTAGGCTTACTGGGCTAGTCCACTGTTGCGGCACCCCTCGCTCAAGCTATTTTTAGAATGCCGTTGTCTCTCAACCGCTGCTCAGCAGTTTGGAATGCTCTCGCAGGGGGTGTTGGGTATCTGTGTAGGGTCAACAGTACGCAGGTGCTGAGTACGCGGATTTCACTACCCTACCTCAAAACAGAGCCTCTTTCTCCTCACACTGTTAACTCACACAATCCAAACTTGTTTCATGTTGTTGACAAAAGATCGATGTTTCTGCAAATGTGTTTAATGCTCAATAAATCTTCTTCAACTTTGATGTTTTTCATGTTTTGCGCGAAAGATTAAATGCTGTCAGTGAGAGAAAGTGTGACATGAAAATTCGCTGCGGTGTAAAGTTGAGTTGAGTTGACTAACAATTATGGTTTTATTTCATTTCTTCTTGACCTAGGAGCAAAAAATCATTAATACTTGGATGTTGAAGCTGCAATAAAGTTTTTGTGTTGAATAGTTTATCTTTTGTGGCTCTTTTTCTGAATGAGTGGTGGTGTCAAGTTGAGACTCCAAACTCTGAAACTGTCTTCTTCAAATACAACTAAACTAAAGATTACACTTAGTTTTTCTTTTCTGTACAGTTTAGACATCACCTAATGCATCATATTTATGTGAAATGAAGAGTGTATCATTACTGTATCAGAAAGTTAATTTTGAAATATTTGTATCACACCAATACTCAGCACCTCTGTACTCTTGACCATTATAGGCCTACTCCATGGGGTGAAACCAAAACATACTAGAGCTTACCATCTCTCCCATCTCGTCTCTAAATGAGAAAATATAATTATGTGACGTTGTGGAAAATAGCATACTAAAGAAAGTTTTAATAGTTTGAAGGCCATTTAGATTTATATCATGTATATATATTTATTTTTAAATTAATGGGTTCAATGTATGCCTTCAAGTTCAATTCAGTATGTTTTGTATGTGTGCATGTGTTTATTTTAATGCTTCTCAAATATGAAATAACAATAGTATTTGAGTTTTAGGATATTTGGTTAATGGTGTGTGTGTTTATTCTAATCTAATTTCTTCTGTTTCAGATTCACATTCACACTTCCGAGACTTCTTTGTCAACCATGGAACCTTGTTTTCTGAGCCAAACCTCGATGGATGGGACACAGACTCTTTCATATAACATTTCCAAAAGTATCATATGCAGCCATTCTGAGAATCAAACCAGTGGTTTCAGCCATACATCAACATGGAATTCTTTATTCAACAGGAGTCCCAGTCCCAAGAACATTATTGAACTCTTGACTAGTGACTGATGTAAATTATGGCTAAACTGCACAGTGTGAAAAACGAAAAGCAGAAATTTGTGGTGTAACGTTATGTAAACAAGTCTTCAATGCATAAGTCTGTACATATAATTCTAGAGTTTGGCTTGTTTTGCTGTAGCAGTTGATCAATATAGCAATTGATCAAATTAAGTAAGAACAAAATAGCTGTGAATTATTGTTTGAATGCTTGTGTAGGTCTGAACGTTCACCTCTCGTCTTATACTTTAACATGTATTCTCTTATATTAATCAGACCAGCACCAAAGAAGCACATGAAATCACATGGAATTCTTTGAACTCAATAGGAACTTCAATTTACATCTAAATACAGTTTAAATTTCTGAAATCGGATCATATTTAGCAAAGTTTTGCTTGATTTAATTTTCGGCCAATCGGAGCCCATCTAATTAATTATGCAAATGAATAAACATAATTCATCATTCTTTTTGAGTTGTTTTCTTGTATAGTATCAATCTATAAAGTTAAAATGTAAATTATATGGAGGAATACCTTAACAATCACTGAGTTTTATTAAAACAAATAGCAAAAAAGTAAAAATTATGCAATTTTATGCAAATTAGTCGACAAAAATCGCGTCAAAGACAATTTTTGGTGACGCCAATGAATTCGGCATGTGTTTTTTTAGTAAATTGGAAAGTTCCATTAAGATATTTTTATTATTGTAAGAACTATGCTGAAATAAGTATAATTTCAATGATCAAGCCGGTGCCATCTCAAATCTGGGGGTCTTAACAAATCTTACTAAATATTTTCGGACCATAACTTTGGTTCTACTCATCCGATTTCAAAAATTTAAATTGCATTGTAATCAGATCAGTGAGCACTACAATTATATATATACATTGGAATCATGTTGTAAAGTTTAAACAAGAAGGGCAAAGCCCATACGACTCACATGCTTGACCTTGACCTTTATATGACCTTGACCTTCAGGTGACCTTCAAGGTCAAGGTCAAACAACTAAACCTACCAATGACATCATACACTAAGAAATGCTTTACACATTTTTCCTATCAAAATACATGTGACCTTGACCCAAGGTCAATGTCATCCAAGGTCATGCAACACAAAGCTGCAAGACATAGGAAGCACAATGGTGCTTATTGGCACTTTCTACCATGAGATATGGTCATTTTAGTGGTTCACTACCCCATTTTGGTCACATTTCATAAGGGTCAAAGTGACCTGACCTTGATGATATGTGACCAAATGTGTCTCATGATGAAAGTATAACATGTGCCCCACATAATTAATAAGTTTGAAACAGTTATCTTCCATAGTTCAGGGTCAAGGTCACTTCAAAATATGTATACAATCCAACTTTGAAGAGCTCCTGTGACCTTGACCTTGAAGCAAGGTCAACCAAACTGGTATCAAAAGATAGGGCTTACTTTGCCCTATATACCATATATAGGTCAGGTATCCAATCTCAAAAACTTCAGAGAAAATTGAGAAAATGTGAAAAATGACTGTTTTTTAGACAACATTTATGGCCCCTGCAACCTTGACCTTGAAGCAAGATCAAGTCACTATGTATGTTTTTGAGGCCTTGTCATCATACACCATCATGCCAAATTGGGTGTTGATAGACTTAATAGTCTCCGAGAAAAATCCAACGTTAAAGTTTTTCACGGACGCCCGGACGCCCGGACGCCCGGACGCCCGGACGGACGACACGGGTGAGTACATAGACTCACTTTGCTTCGCATGTGAGTCTAAAAAATGGTCTGGCATAACTATATACATAGTACTTGTAGTATAGATCCAATAGAACAAACTATACAATATACATAGTACTTGTAGTATAGGTCAAGTAAGGTGAAGCAGCTTAGCGGGAAAGGCAGATCGAAAGAGGTGGGTCTTTAGAGCACTTTTGAACTGGGGCAGAGTGTCAGAATGACGGACTGAGAGAGGCAGACTATTCCAGGTTATTCATTTTCAACCAATTAGCAAAAGACAGGTGACATAGATCCCTTTCAAGCAGAACATGAATAATCACTTGCAGAATGAAGCTAGCTCATGTAGTGCATTCTTTTCTTTGGTGGTGTCTCTGCAGTCTACTAAGTGTAGGGTAGGGCATCATTTTCTCTTGTGATGTCATTGCAATCATGTTCACATACAATTTTCTTCTGTGTCTCTGCAATCACATACGCATGCACACGCGCGCACACACGCACGCACGCACGCACACACACGCACACACACACACACACACACACACACACACAGAGAAGCAGTCCTTGGGTAAGTGAGACTAAAAGATAGAAAACACTTACATGAGGGTAGAGGTCATCCAGATCCACAAGTCCATGCTTGAGAAGGAAGGCTGCCAGGTTGAACAGGGACTGTGGAGTTTCTGCTCCGTTAGAGGGCTGGAAATCAGACATAATAGACGTAGATGATTAGGCTGTATATTCATTAAACCAGATACAACTAACTGTATTGGGCATTCCGACACACATGAAGTTGTGAATAGTGACTGGAATCCTCCAAGGGACATCTTCAGGAATTCATGTTATGACCAAAACTTGTAGATGCCAAAGGGAATGTCCAGTTGAAAAAAACCGGGGCACATACTCATGGATGGATGGGGTTTTACGGCCCATCACCCCTTGTAGGCTATGTAAGGCCATTGAGCACGAAAATCATTAGAATTGTTTGGAGTAAACGCTTATCAAGTCATGGTGTCCCTAGTTATTTGCTTCTTACGAATTGTGTATGGAGACGCGGTGGGTCAATTCTTACCCTGAACCCACAGGGGAACTCTCATGTACAGCGCAATGCAGTAGGGTCAATTTCTAAATTCCATTCTGCTTCGCCCTTACTTGACCTGGCCTGCAAGTGCTGTGTATACTGTATACTATGTTATATTTGTTCTACTGGATTTAGTTTTTGTTTTTTGTTTATATGTGTAGTGTGTGAGTTTTTGTAGAATGTGGTGTTGAGTGGTTGTATGAGTGTTGATTCTTTGGATTGTAAGCGCCATGAGCTCGCCTGTCAAAGGAAGGTATGCATGTATGGATAAACTATTATTATTATTGTACAAGGTACTGTGGTTATATACATGTATGCAACATTATAAAAACAGAAGGGAAAATGCACAAGGCAGAAGTGAAGAAATATGTTGAGAGGGAGAACATAATGGCGAAACACAAAGAAGAGATCAATTATGAAATCCAATTACGTCCTTCACGCCACTGTTGAAATGATGCTATGGCCCGTGTGATGCACTTACATGAATGACCAGGGCATGCAGGGTCCGCTTAAGGGGGATTCGGCAGTGCAAACTCACTATTTTCTTGATTTTCGTCGATGTCGGGATTATTGCAGATTTGAATTGCATAACCATCCTACTAACCAGTGCTGGTCGTTATAAGTGTGAAATGTGCTCGAAAATATTTATAAAATCTTAAAATGTACACTACCTGTCACCGAAATAAATTGTTTATTTGATTTTTGGAGCTGACGGTGTCGTTGTTTTCCACTTGACAACATACACGATCGAAGCTTGAATGCCGACATGTTTGGTATCATTTTGTAGCTCTTTCCATTAGGAGAATACTGCAAGGGAGAGAACTCCTCTATACTAACTCGTGATAGCGCAATTGACCTGAATAGGAGAGCCTATTTTGCATGGGAACAAAGGAAAAGGTCACGTGGACCAATCAGAAGCTTAGGATTCCTCCCACAATTCTCCACTGCATGACGACAACATGGCGCCTCAGGTTGATCGTGGAATCTATTCGTGGCTCTTCGCGTGTATTGTTATTGTGATTTTGGTGCACTGAAGAAGCCAAATGCCGAGGAAAGGAAAACTGCTTAGGAGCAGGCAGTTAGAAGCTGCCAGGGCTGCAAAACGGCAGGATCTACCTCCTGCACGATGTCAACTGATTCTCCACGACACGAGTGATCGGTTATTTCACCTCCTGCGCCGATGTCAACAACAGATTCTCCAGTCCCATCTACTTCGTCGGCTGATTGTGCAACTCAAGAACCGTTTCCATCCACTTCCCAAGCTGGAATTAGTGAATCAACTTCGGTTTCTGCATCTTGGAAAAAATTTAGAAATAGCAGCAAGCAGAAGGGCAGACACTGCCTGTGGAGATGCTCAGTCTCAGAAGTGGCTGATTTCCCACGTGGATCAGTTGACGAAACTGCTGGCACAAGTTCCTTGCCCAGAATGTTTTGAAAATCAACTGGAAGTAGGCATCTGTAAAGGTGGAAATCAAGGATTTTCCACTAAATTGGAGCTCCTGTGTCACAAATGCCCCTTCAGAGCCGATGAACTGAGTTCTCCAAGAGTGGGAGGGTCCACAAAGAAGAACGTGGCATTTGAAGTCAACAGACTGATGACTCTGTTTAGTCATGTGGTTGGGACAGGCCATCGGGTTCAAGAGAAATTCAGCACCATCTTCGGATTGCCAGGAATGCACAAGAAGACCTTCCAGCGCCACGATCGGCTACTGACAGGTAAGAAAAACAATCATCTTGCTCAATTAAATTTCTTACATTGATCTGTGTATAATTATTGGTATTTTGTCGCATTCTGACATGATTCTAAATCCATAATTACTGCTTCCTATGAATTGATTATTGTAGTCATCTAAGCTTTGTTTTCAGTTAGTATTTATGAATATGATCATATATTTAGTCCATGTTTTGTAATTTGCAGAAGTTGAAGTTCAGGAGGGTGCAGAGGTCCTGGAGCGTGCTGCTGCTGCTGTCAGAGAGGCCTACTCAGCAACTGATGAAGATCTTCAGGAGAGTCTTGTTGGAGGAGAGATTCCCATCATAGACATTAGTGTATCTTATGATGGGACCTGGCACAAAAGAGTCATTGTGCTGATAAGCATTTATTTTGCATTTTGTCCAACTCGGTTTTGAAGTGTCTGTAATTTTTTATAAATAGTTTCAGGAAAGATTTTGTCTAGATATTAGCTGTGGAGGTTGTTCAAGTTTCATAATGAGGGGCCAGCAATGCCATATGACTGGAGAAGTTTGATTATTGAATACTAGGACATTGAATCTTTTTTCCTTGATTTCTCAAAATACGGTTTTTGCTATATTTGAAAATACAAGGGAAAAAAGGGGACATGATACAGCCCTGAAATTTACAGGTCTTATTCTTTCTTATGTTTCCTTCATTATTACAGAATAATATTGAGATTTTCATGCAAGAATCTGCTGTATTTCTTCATCCAGTTGATTTCTTCAGTCTAATCAGTCATTGTGCTGATAAGCATTTATTTTGCGTTTTGTCCAACTCGGTTTTATAGTGTCTGTAATTTTTTATAAATAGTTTCAGGAAAGATTTTGTCTAGATATTAGCTGTGGAGGTTGTTCATATGTTTCAAAATGAGGGGCAGCAATGCCATATGACTGGGGAAGTTTGATTATTGAATACTAGGACATTGAATCATGTTTTCCTTGATTTCTCAAAATACGGTTTTTGCTATATTTGAAAATACAAGGAAAAAAAGGGAAGCATGATACAGCCCTGCAATTTACAGGTCTTATTCTTTCTTATGTTTCCTTCATTCTTACAGAACAATATTGATATTTTCCCATTCTTCTTGTTGTAATTGTCTAAAATGTGTCTGGGAAACAGGGTTTTCACGGCATAGCTTATGGGATAGTGGACCTCAAATTCAGAAAATTGGTTAGACTGCATATAAATTGATGCCCTTCTGTAAAAAGTTTGAGTTGATGTGTATCTTGCTGAATACAAAAAATGGTGTACTTATGAGTTGTAGTTTTTGAGTTTTGTATTTTTAAATATATTGCATGTGGCGGCCATCTTGGAAGGTTTCCATGGCAACAGAAGGTTTAAAAAAATTTATCTTTACAGTTTTTAATACCCAACATGTGTACCTTTGATATGAAAATAATTATGTATTTAGAAAAGAACTGCTTTACTCCAGCCCTAGAGGGCACTGCCCATATCCCCCCTTAAGCAGTTACCTCAGACCATATCTCCTTCATTTGTTTGTCAACACAACTTTGGGAAAAGCAGTCTGTCATCTTCCAAGATGGAAAATGCCAGCACTGATAAACATTACATCCATGCTTCATCAGTCTTTCAAACTCAGGCTGTGCTGTTGTTGCAGCTGGCCGGTCAAGCCCTGGCTCTTCTCACCTCATGGTACTGGAACCTAAAGCCCAACAGGTGGCATAGGGTCAGCTTGTCTGTCATGTGGTTTCGAAGCAGGGGGATGTAGAAGGACTCCAGGTCTGGACGGCACTCAAAGGATTCCAGCATGATGTCCAGCACTCGGTTGGGATCCAGGTCAAAGCAGCCTGCAGTGGAACAAGCACAAGTCAGACTTTGCCCTTGGACTGGCACTGTGCGGCACCCACTGTGCCTTGCATTGCACACTATGTGCTTTGTATTGCACACTATGTGCTTTGTACTGCACACTATGTGCTTTGTATTGCACACTATGTGCTTTGTATTGAACACTATGTGCTTTGCATTGCACACTATGTGCTTTGTATTGCACACTATGTGCTTTGTATTGCACACTATGTGCTTTGTATTGCACACTATGTGCTTTGTATTGCACACTATGTGCTTTGTATTGCACACTATGTGCTTTGTATTGCACACTACGTGCTTTGTATTGCACACTATGTGCCTTGTATTGCACACTATGTGCTTTGTATTGCACACTATGTGCTTTGTATTGCACACTATGTGCCTTGTACTGCACACTATGTGCCTTGTATTGCACACTATGTGCTTTGTACTGCACACTATGTGCCTTGTATTGCACACTATGTGCTTTGTACTGCACACTATGTGCTTTGTACTGCACACTATGTGCTTTGTATTGCACACTATGTGCTTTGTACTGCACACTATGTGCCTTGTACTGCACACTATGTGCCTTGTATTGAACACTATGTGCTTTGTAGCAGCAATGAGTCCATTTGCTAAAAAAAGTGAGATGCTCAAAGGTCATCCATGCACACACTCTACAGATAAGGGGGAAAAGTGCCTGTTTTCCACTTTAATTGTAACCTGATGTACTTTAAACCTCTACATGCAAAATTCCCCACATTATTCTACTTCAAGAATACTACTGGCTTGTCACAAACAACCCTGAACAACCACCCTGCCTTACATCATGTCCAGCCTGACCATATCCCTGCAGAGCTCAGGACTAGATACCACATCAAAATCATCCCATCTAGCAAAACAATCCTCAATGACTAGGAATTGAAGAGCCTGCTTGACAGTGGATCAAACAGTACTCAGCAGCTTATTATCACAATCTAACAGCAGCAAGAGCAAGCTCTGCTGAAAATGAAAATCCATACTCGCCTATGAGTGACTTGATGTTCTCCACCACTTGTTCGACAGATTGTCTTTGGGGCGCCTCCTGGTTGAGCTCGGTGATCAGCTTCGAGTAGCCTTCACTCTCCTCCCGCAGCAAGTTGAACTTCTGCTGCTTGTAGCTGGAAAATTCACACCGCATCACATCACATGAAACTATACTCTAAAGCATCTCAGGTACTGAAGTGGTGGTGGCACGACTTTCAAACTTTCAATTCAACAAGCAAAATGCACAGGAGGAGTTTGATTAATTGCCATTTCAAAATAAGTATTCATCAAATTCGAGGCAGCAAGTTCAGACACATTACAGTACAAAATTATTGCTATATTATTATAATGATTATTCATGAATTTCTGCTGCCAAGCCAACCACTATGCAGTTATGCAAGTGCCAAGTTGGCAAGCGGGTGCATGTCCTCAGCCTTCCATCTCACACAGTAAGCAATCATGCAAATGCTCAATCTCTCTCTCTCTCTCTCTCTCACATACACGTACACATAGCATGGTGGTCTGTCCATTTCAACACAGTCCTTAGTGGCATGGAAGAGAAGAGCCCAAATCATGCTTGGAAGCCTTCAGCAAAGGAGGCAGACTGGTGGTGTCTGTATCAACAGGTGCTGCAAGCAGCATACTCTCTCAAATGCACACCCACTGTACACATCACATGCACACATACAATAGCTTCATACTTGAGGGAACTGACCCTCACAGCCCTGGGCATTACATACTCTGTACAAAGAGAAACAATCTACCAGAGCTCCCTTTCATTATCATGTGCAACACTTGGATGAGGCAGACAGCAAAGCATCAGCACAGCTGACCACTCACTAGAGCTTGGTCTTAGTCTTGACATATTTCTGTTGGAAGACCAGCCTTGAGCTGATGACGCCAACAGCCTCCATAGTCTCCGCGTCCAGTCGCTCCTTCAGTAGCGGCTCTGTGACCATGGGCTGCAAGCAGACAGGCATCCATTCATCTTGATGTGTGACTGCAAACAATTACTGCTGGTTTGATGCAACAACTATTTATCAGATTCTCCGGTCTCATTTTCATGTTTCAAAAATCAAGTAATTATATGCTGTTCGAGTGTTAGGCCCTCTCACTCTCTTCTTGGGGGGATCTTCTCTGCTCACTTAATCACAATCTTAAAAGAGGGTCACAACATACTGATAATTTATTTTATTCAGTGTCAAATTAACAACAGATTTAGAAGGGACTTTTTTCCTTGTTTCCATTACTTCACATAGGAGTCCAAACTTGAGAAAGTCCTTACCACAAGTGATGCAATCAGAGCGAGCAGCCGCTCTCTCTGTGTTTTGTCTTCATTTGCACTTGTTTCGATGTCTGCAAGAGAAATGTACTTATCATTATATCAATCAGCAACATGCACATCACTGACCTTTGCACCTATTCTCCAAGAGCATAAAGCATCCTTATAAAAATTCTAATATTATTCATCTATCTTTCATTCATGCAGACACACTTGCATACACATTCTCACTCACTCTAACATCAGTAGTTCTCTTGAAACAGGTATAAAATTGCAAGCATATAAAATTAGCTTCAACATATCCAACTAATAATCAGACTCATGTGTAAAAGGTTCTCTAGGATACTACAATAGAGCCAATGCCACAGAACTAATAAGTACTCACCTATCACTAGGATACTACAATAGAGCCAATGCCACAGAACTAATAAGTACTCACCTATCACTAGGATACTACAATAGAGCCAATGCCACAGAACTAATAAGTACTCACCTATCACTAGGATACTACAATAGAGCCAATGCCACAGAACTAATAAGTACTCACCTATCACTAGGATACTACAATAGAGCCAATGCCACAGAACTAATAAGTACTCACCTATCACTAGGATACTACAATAGAGCCAATGCCACAGAACTAATAAGTACTCACCTATCACTAGCATACTACAATAGAGCCAATGCCACAGAACTAATAAGTACTCACCTATCACAGCAAGTGTGTCTGCCATGTGCAATGGTAGAGTCAGCACATGGTCCTGTGAAACAGAGAAGGAGCATTGAATGACATTCACTCCATTTCTATTCAACAAGTAAACATTTAACCCTTGTAAGTGGACCGAAAATGATTGTAGAGTAAGGAATGGGGGAAAATGTCAATATCTGTGAATTACCCAGAGCTGAAATATTTTTTTATGGGGCTATAAATATCCACAGCAGCAGGAGGAGCAATAGGAGTTGTGAGATCAAGTCATGTGATATCAAAACAACTTGCATGAGCATCCCCTCCATATTATCTTGTGCTGTGAACAGGTTCACATACTGAAAACATCTAGAGGCATATGACTATCAGAGGTAATGAGTAAACATGGTCCATAACAGACCAACTTCCAGTATGGTCTAAGAGTAAGAGAACAACTTCCAGTATGGTCTAAGAGTAAGAGAACAACTTCCAGAATGGTCTAGGAGAGACCGACTTCCAGCATGTTCTAGAACAGACTGACTCCCGGGAGAGTCCTGACTTCTGCCTGGGTTTAGAGGCAGAACATTTCCTTGCTGAATAAAATGTGAACATTGAAACACAACATGTCCTGCTTGGACTTGTTGGAGCAGAGAGTAGGCAAAACCTCTGTTTAGCACCCCCATATGTCATGCCACCTGAACCCCTGACCACAGCCTGTCCACAGTTCTCAAAAACTATGCCATGAATTCGGTCTTCAGTCACCCCAGAGTACTTATAGTATGGGTCTTGCAGTATTTTAATGGATAGTTAACAGAATGGGGGCTTGGGGGTGGGCGGTGGGTGGAGGTCTCATCCCTGAAATTAGAGGCTTCAAGCAGTGCTGCAAGCCCACAATCCCAATTATGAAGCAGGGCAAGGGTCATTGTTAGCCCTTCCAAGTGAAACAAGCCTCACACCACAGAAGTGTCTCCCAAGATTCTCACATGAAATAACCATGAGCAGGATTACACTCAATTTATTGCCTCAGTAGCTGTCAGAACACCTGAAAACCAATAGTTTTTATTATTTTAGTCAGGCAAGTACAAAAAAATCCAAACATTATAATTGTCACTAAAGCCCTCTGCAGAGCATTATCTCATAGTTCTGCTGTGGGCTACTTTGCCAGTTTTACCTCTCAATCCTGTAGTGTCTTTCTCCACCCGTGCCTGCTATTCCATTTCCGCCCTTCTCTGCCCAACTTAGGCTACTTCTCGTAGCTCCTTTGCAAGACTGGCAATTAAACTGTCAACATTATAGGGACTTCAGAGAACCTAAGATGGGCTGAGAAAGGCAGAGCTGGGATATCAGTCAAGCTTGCAGAAAGGGGCTACAGGAACTTGAGTTGAAAAGCTCAATTGAGCAACCACATGGGAAACAAGAGCAACTTTGGCTCTGCCTGCTAAATTTAGAATGAGAGAAGGGCAGCATAGCAGAGAGTAGCTGGAGCTTGGCTGACAGTGTCAGTATGCAAATGGCTGCAAATGTTTGATTCAACAAGATGGGGCATTTTGCATGAATAAGAACAACTTATTTTAACTCAATACTTCGTTTCTCAGAATGAAGATGCCAGTGACCCATTCATTCTAAAACTATTCAGAGCAACTCAATCTGCTAAATTCATTTGTGTGAACAGCATTAGTGGTGAAGAGCTCTTGTACTACCTCTCAAGAGCAGAGTGCGACTAGTGTGAAAGGGTGGGGGGAGAAGGAGGAAGAGGAATCTTGCCACTTACAGCGCAGTCAAAGAGGGTTGCAACACACTGGTCTGGTCTCAACTGGCCTTTGATCCCACACCAGCAAAGCTCATACAGAGCTCTGTTCAGATTTCTGGAGCGCTCTTCTCCTGAGCCCTCGCCATCCAGTGCAGAACGGCATTGCTTCACGCTGAAAAACAAAATCAAACAAATAATTTGATTTTTTGGACATGGATAGCTCCACATTTCAATGCAGCCAGGTTTAAAAACAGCAAGCAGGGGAAAGCAAAGCATTAACTATGAATAAGCCCCATTGGGCATTAGGCCCTACTTTAAAGGGGGGGGGGGGAACCGCCACAATTTATGTTTTAATTATTTTGTTGTGGAGTCAACCAGAGTTAGTTTTGTTCAAGAAAGACATTTGAACTAAGACCCAGTTGGAAAGTAGGTCGACCACAGTGCTAGTTTTGGGGACACCTCTCTTGTGCTGTCATGCTTTAAAATTTTTTTTAAATAAAAATAATAAAAAGAAGAAGTTGTTTTTAAGTGACAAACTGTTGAATTTTTTGGTGAGTGAGACAAAGAGGTATGATAGTTGACTTGCAAGTGAGCCATCATGTGTAATTTATTAGTCTACACAACAGGTATATTTTACTGTGTAATTTTTTGTAACATCTCATTCCATAGCATCAAAGTTTAATGGAATATTTAGCTTGATTTCTAGCCTAATTTTGATTTCAGCACATATGATTAGTTTATTCTCCTTTTTTAACGAATGTGGCAATACATGCATAGTAGGACTAGGAGTTTCTGCGCGTCTCTTTTTACCCTCACTAGTTCAAAATTACACTGTCAGATCATCCATAAATTTACTAGATTTAGATACAATAACCTTATTTTTTTGTTCTTTACTTGGTAATTAGTTACTCTATGAATTTTAATGTGGCATTTCATAATGCTTTTCTTTTGTGTTAGTGTTATTAATATTATGCATAGAATTCTGTAAAATTCTCATTTTAAAAATCCTTTAAAAAAATTACCAAAATATTCAGCATTATAAAAACCGCTGGCGCTGAACCTCCAGATTTCGGCATAAAAAAAACAACAATAAAGCTGTGAGGACCTCCAGTAAACCTGGAAGGATAAAACATCCTTCTTTCTCCTTCACCAATCTCCTCAAAATTATGTCACATTATTACTACATAATTAGACGTCAAATGATCACGTCACACATGCCAAAACTTCCCTTGAGTCGTAACAGAGTTCCATCCCTTGCCTTCTTTGCAACACCAAAACGTAAAAAAGTCACTTTCTTTTCAAACCTCGATTCTGAAAATTTGATACATTCAATCGGACCTAACTTCCAATAAGTGTGCAAAATGTCAAGGAAATCCGTCCAGTAGTTTTTGAGATATCAGTTGTTAAGTCGGGACTGACAGACACACAGACAGATAAAGCTGTGAGGACCTCCAGTAAACCTGGAGGGAAAATTTTCTTGCAAAGACATGACTTTATTCCTTATGCAATGGTGAGTACTTTAGGTATAGGTTTTGCTATATTCTGTTGGATAGTTAATATGTGCAAAAGAAAAGCAAAGGTGTATTGTTCTTCAAAAGTAGTGGGGGGTTTTCAATAGCAACAACAGACCAAACACTCCCAATGATGATGGCAGGATAAGGGTCAACTAGGTGTGCGAGTTCTGGTTACCTTTTGGGCCTCAATCTCAATGAGCTAAAAATAAGAGTGTGGTGATCTCGACCAGCAGATTCTGTGGATGAGTTTGTCATGTGCACAAGCAATGCGAGTAAACTACCACCAGATAAAAAAGAAGAAAGAAACGACAAAGGAAAGAAGAAAGACAAGGAGTATGAGGAGAAAATATGTAATTTGTTCCTGGATAAATTACATTTTAATTTCACTGAGGACCTGAAAGACTGCAACAAAGGTGGAAGACTACTGTGGAGCAGAGTGAACATTACCATTGCCACTCAAGCATGAGTGCACAAAATTAGCTACGAATGCATAGCCTTTAGCTGACCTCAGACCTGCCAACCCACCATCATGCCAAAGAGTAGCATCCAGAGCTATTTGGAGTAGCATTGAAGGAATAGGCGTAGCAGGGGTGGGGGGTGGGGAGAGCTGACCCGGTGGCGTGAAAGTGGGGGGGGGGGGGGGGGGGGGAGAGAGAGAAGGCTGTGAAGGCGGCATAATAAGCTGCACTGGCGGTGTGAAAGCGGGGGGGGGGGGGGAGAGATTCTCCATCGCGGTCCAAAGTTCAAGCACGCGAGAAAAGCGTAGTTTTTATGGACAAGCGTAGCAAGCATGTCGAAAGCGTAGCATACTACGCCTAAAGCGTAGCATTTGGCAGGTCTGTGACCTCCACCTACCTTCATTGGCACCTGTTGATGAAGTTGTGAACATTGTTCAAAGCCTATCTATTCACAAGGTAGTGATAGTTGTGTTTTTGCATTTGAGAATACCATTTGTTTTTGTTTTTTTAAGTTTTGATCAGTATTGAGTTGGTTATGTGTGATTGTTTAACCTTTAGAGGGCCGCCGGCGCATTCATGCGCCACCAGCTACATTCACTAGAGAGCCGTCGGCGCATCCATGCACCGACCGATAGTGTCCCGCTTTGTTTATCTGCCAGACGCGACCCTCGCGTCACATGGCTCTATAAATATCACTGCCTCGTGCAGTGATCACGTGGCAACGAGATCCGCCATTTTGGCGATCGAGAGAACGTGCTGCGAATTTTTTGCAAATTTTTTCACGAAGTTGCGTCTTCGTCGTTTGTGAACGGGAGTTTTGTTTTGCCAGTAGGACAAATGACAAAAAAGTTGAAGCGCTTGTGGAGTTATTTTTCAATTCTGACTCTCAGAATATGAATTCGAAGGCTTTACTGACATTGATGTGATGGGAGATACTCAGATATCTGAGTGCAAGCACGTGCTTCGACCGATCATCCCGATGTGTTGTGGTCTGTAGATCTCGAGAGGAGCGGACGCTTGATTCAAAAGAAAATGACTCGGCTGACTTCCCTAGCGTAAGTAATTGTAGGATTTTTTTGTTTTGTTTTACCCTAAAACATTTTCAGATGTATTTCCAAGTAATCAAAAGCTGTTGTATTCTTGAATAGAGCTGTGTAGGAAAACACAGTGCTCCGACCGATGTGTTGTCGTCTGTAGATCTATAGAGAGGAGCGGAAGCTTGATTCAGATGAAAATGACTCGGCTGACTTCCCTTGCGTAAGTAATTGTAGGATTTTTTGTTTTGTTTTAGTTTTACCCTAAAACATTTTCAGATGTATCTCTATTACTTGGAGACTATGCACTTTTACATTTTCATCAAAAGCTGTTGTAATCTTGAACAAATAGAGCAGTGTAGGAAAACACAGTGAATTTGTTGTTTTTTGTTGTTGTCTGTGTTCCATGATTTTTTAGCAGCTGAAAAAACATTCTATGGCATTTTCATTAATTGCACCATGTAGGCCATCCATTTTTCTACTCACCCTCCAATAATCTACTTCATAGCTTGAATAGGTAATAAATGATGATTTTTTAAGTAAACATGGTATCGAATTTGACCACACATAATAAAATTTGTGGCTCTGGGGTTAAGCAATGATGAAAATTGGCGGCCCCCTAAAGGTTAAAGGCTATCAGTTTATATTTTTCTAGTACTCATGTACAGTTAAAAGTTTTCGAGGTAGTGAAATTATTTTTGGTGTAAGTGTAAATTGGCAATTAAAAAGTTCTACAATAAGGGGGGGGGGGGCTGTGGGCAGGGGGAGGAGAACAGTAAGTTCAGAAAAGGTGCATTTCGTTAGCTCATTGAGATCAATATAAGATAATGACAGTCTATTCTCAGGTTTCATAATTGATAGTTGTGCCATTTAGTTCCAGAATGCCATATGTTTGTGAAGTTTCCTAGTCAGTTTTGAGTTGGTTCATGTCTAATTGTTCACACGGCTCTACAGTCTACTGTTTCCTAGTCAGCTAGATTGTTTTCGATGACAACTCAATACCGTACAGTTTATAGTAATTGAATTCCAGAATGCACTCCGTTTCGTGACCAAGTTTCTTCGTCATTTTGAGTTCATGATCTTCACAGCCTTCAAGTTCACCTGCAGTTGGGATTGAAAATTTCCACGGTCTTCAAGTGTGCAACAGGTCAAGCCCCTGTCTACCTCATATAGACGTAGGTCTCATCAAGAAGCACGTACCCAAGTGAAGTCTTCGGTCATCAGACAAAAGACTTTTTAGTCCCAAAAGACTGAGAAACTACCGTTACTACGGTGACTGATCCTTCAGTGTAGTGAGACCAAGACTACCGAATCGGCTTCCTAAGTCTATATGACTCAAAACTCACCTCTTCTGTCTCACTCTCAGCGCTGTCGCACCATGACGGCATGAGCTAGTTCTTGTTGTGTGGTTAATGGCGCCGAAAAAATGATACACACAGACACAGTGACACGTACAGATATCATTTTCATGAAATACATTTTGAGTAATTTTGTTTGGAGACTGCCTTCACTAATTCATTTCTGTACGGAAGGCGGAGTGGTAAAAAACCAAACAGATTGCGGTGAAGTAAAAAAAGGTTACGGGCTAGTAACTTCTTGTGTCCAACTACTACTGAAGTCTGAACTCAGAACTGGCTTGTGGGCTAGTCAGCCCAAATACTTCTCAACACCCTTGAGTATGTCTTCAGTAAAACTGCAATGACGATATAAAACAACAAAATAGCATATGAACTAGGATAGCTTTGATATGACGATACTAAAGTAATACTTACAAATCCGGTCGCCCAGTCTTTTCCCAAGATTTCAGAGCATCTGCACTGCAGCAGATCGACGCCATTTTTCTGTCCACAATGTGACGTCACAGCAGTAAGTTGCGTACTTCAGTCTTTATAAAATCACCATATTATGCTGAAATATTATAAATAATCTCTTTTTAAAATTTTTGAATTATTTGTTAATATTTGGAGGAAAAACTCAACAACTATTTTCTGTTCCGATTCTAAATTCAATGGCTGCTTTAGGTTCCGGAATGCGAATTGTCGTCCCTCAATGAGCCGTGTATTTTTCACTATCGAAACGCACGATGTATAAACTTGGAAAAAAGCAGTCTAAGAAACTTGTCAGATTTTCACTATTATTGCGAAAGAATGAGGGCATATATGTTACTGACCAAGTCACCAAGGTGCCTGCCGTCGAATATGTGTACCGACTTCACTTAGATTTTATCATTTTAGTACATCTCGAGGAGTCGAGCCCGCATGGAAACGATTCACATGATCTGTGCGACTGAACTGTTGTGAGGATGTGTGATGTGATTAGTTTTGGAATTACTGCAACTTGATTGTAGTTGATAACAATCTTGGCACTTATAAACAAAATAAAACAATCTTGGCACAGGAGTTATATGTAAATAGGGTAGGTACACCCACCCCACTCTCACAGTATTTGTCTGTCTGTCAATCTGTCTGTCCGTCTGTCTGTCCGTCTGTCTGTCTGTCCGTCTGTCTGTCCGTCTGTCTGTCTGTCTGTCTATCTCTCTCTCTCTCTCTCTCTCTCTCTCTCTCTCTCTCTCTCTCTCTCTCTCTCTCTCTCTCTCTCTCTCTCTCTCTCTCTGCCTGCATGTGTTGTGTGTGTGAGAGAGAACATGGGCCAGGGTTTCCCCCCCCCCCTCCTTTTTTATATAACTGACACTTTTTCAATTGATACAACTTTCACAATGAACTATTTTGTGTAACACAATTCAGTTAAATTTGTTATATTTGAAACTCGTCTGGAAGGAATGCCATAGACACTTTATAAAACCACTGTAAATAGTCTGTGCTGTTTGATTAATTTGTCAGACCAAATATGATGAATTGGCAGGCCCATGGGATATTCTACAACTACTACTACTACTGCTACTATATTACCACTACTGCTACTAGTACTACTACTACAACTGCTGCTGCTGCTACTATTGTTGCTATCATCATTATTGGTGTTATCCACAACCCTTCTCAAGCTTCTGTTGATGTTTTGGTTCTTTGGTCTGGGAATCCTACCAGGTTTCTGGGATATCTAAGCTTTGGGGAAGGAGTGGACATTCTAAGGGAGGACTGCTTCATTTTAGGAGATGCTCTGGTTTGTGTTATCATCATTGTCATCGTCGTTGTTGTCATCACCACCACCACCACTACCACCACCACCACCTCCACCACAACCATCATCATCATCATCATCATCATCATCATCATCATCATCATCATCATCATCATCATCATCACCACCACCATAAACATTTCTACAAAAATGGGGGATAAAAAGGTTCCTTGGTTTTCGTTTGTTTATTTGTTTTCCCAGGATCTATGTGCTCTCTTTCTTGTACGTGATTCATAAGAGGCAAATAATTAAGGACACCGTGCCTTAATTTTCGTTTACTCTAAACTGTTCTAGCATTTTTCATGCTTAATGGCCTTACATAACTATCCATCTATCTATTTATCTCTGTTTCTTGTCTGAGTGGTGCTTTCCTTCCATATCTGAAGTTCTTGGAAACGGCTCTGCTTCATGGCTCACTCTCAAATTCTGTATCAACCCTATTTCTCAAGCTCAATTTACTACAACTGCTTTCCCTTTTGCTGGTAACTGACTTTTATATGAAGGATTGTCCAACATCTTCTGCAGAATGTGCATGTGGAGACGGGATGTGAAAGGGCTAGGTTTTCTCACATGCTGGTTTGATTGTTTCTTTACTTGTTGCTAGCACAGATCCTTGTTCAGAGTTCTGTGTTACTACCCTGCTGTGGGTTAGGGGTAGGAATAGGGAAATCAAGACTTCCACTTGATCTTACTCCAACCAGTTCTAGTTTAAACCTACAAATGTTGATAGGTTATAGAGCTCCATCCCTCCCCCCCTCCCATCCTCCCTCCCTCCCTCCCCCCCCTTCCTCCCTCCCCCCCCCCCTCCCTCCCTCCCTCCCTACCTCCCTCCCTCCCTCCCCCACTCCCCCCCACCCCACCCTCCCTCCCTCCCTCTCTCCCTCCCTCCCTCCATCTATCCATCCATTCATGCCTTAATTCTGTGTTTCTGTGTCTCCCCCAGATTCTGTGCCTGAAGAATGCAGGGCTGGACAATGGAGTCAGCCAGGAGGAAGTTCTGGAGCTGTGCCAGCGCTTTGGCACTGTGGATGCCATCATCATGCTGCCACAGAAGCCCTATGCCTTTGTCTGCTACTCTACAGAACCTGAGGCCCAGGCTGCCTTGGCCAGTCTGGATGGCACTCTGCTGAGACCTGATGCTGATGCCACACAAAACTTGCAGCTGCTCATTGCCTTTGTTGAGAAAGGCAAGTCTAGAGCTTCTTCCTCTTGCAATGTGTTGCTACCTTCTTTTTTTTACATGCTAAAGCGAGCTGGGCTCGTCATTTTTCTTTGTTAAGCATGTCACTGAATATTTATGCTCAAAAGCAAGCCTAGGTCTTCTTGGTTTGACATGAGTCACAACGAAGAGATTGTGGCTGTCATCCATTGATTGGAAGGTTTGCCCTCTTTTGCTCCTACCAAAAGAAAGACAAAGATCGATGACATATTTCAACAGTACTTCAAATTTGTCTATCCATTCTAGCACTTAGACTTAGAGTATTCCTTTGCACTTTCAATGGCCTGTTCTTGTATAAGTTTCCTCTAAGGCCACAGCTACGTCTTTTACCCTCGAAGTGCCATGATAATAAAAAACAAGCACACCAGTGCCAGCAAGATTAGAAAAAAAAGGGGGGAAAAAACAGAAAATGGTGCATGTACTACATTTCAAAAATCAATATGTATTCATACTGTTCAAGAAAACCCCTACAAACTATACTGTATACTGCAAGAAAGCTAATGCACTGTGCTGTCCATATGAAACAATCACAATCTTCAAAAATGCAAATGAAGGTCACATGACCCGTTTATGATTGAAAATGATCTTTCAGAGGTTAAATTTTCACTCTTTCTCTTTGTGTGTGTGTGTGTGTGTGTGTGTGTGTGTGTGTGTGTGTGTGTGTGTGTGTGTGTGTGTGTGTGTGTGTGTGTGTGTGGTTGCGTGGAATAAGATATAGTTTGAAACACAATTCATGCATACAAAGTAAAGCTGAATATGTATCACATGAGTACACTATTCCTAGGGACAAACAATGGCTGCCCCAGCAAAATCCTAAAAGTGAATGTGTATTAGAACAGACATGCTCCCAAAATCCTCTGTAAGACCTATGTGGCTAGTAAATTTGTAAATATGTTAGTGAATCCCAGACCAACCAGGCAAAGTAAGAAAGCAGTTCAAAATTCTAGTCAAACTATAGCAATTGCTTTCTGCAAGATATGCCAATATGCTACACAATTCTAAACAACTGGAAATAATCTGTGAAAGCTACAAGTGAGTAGCTATTATATTTTATTGTTGAGTGTAGTATTGAAATTTCTTCATTATGGAAATAATATGAAACAATTATGCAAAAGTAAAATAAAAATAAATTATATACCTACAGTTAAAGATTGCACACATGTAAAATAGAAAAACAACACAGAATGAAACTTACACCAGGTCAGACATGCATGTGAGGCTAAAACTGGTACTACACCACGTTTTGTCCCATGCGTGCTGTGAGGTGGGAGGGGGGGGTCTCACAAACTAACGCAGACAAACAGTTCATCAGTCGGGAACAGTCTGGTGAACCCATAAGGCTCTAAATTACTGTTACACAAGGAGCACAAACGCTTGGTAAAAATCAGTTGATTGACCCCTCACCAACCCCACTTCTTGAGCTATTCATGCTATCCCCATGCACTCTCTCCCATCCATATCCATATCCTGCCGTAGTGGGAGCAATATTCCCAACATCTTTATAATCAGAGTATGTCTCTTACACTGTAATCAGAGGCCATTTCAACATGGCAGTCCATAACAAAGTACAGAGATGAAAATTCAACCAAAAAAATTGACAATCACTCACTTCCTTGTATTGGTGTTGATGGCAGACCAGCCCTGCTGTGTTATGATTTGATTGGTTGGTAGAAATAGGCTCTAACCAATAAGGAGTGAACTTAGTGAAGGCACTAAATGACTAATGTTATAATAAGTAGATAAAATCTGGACTGTGGCACTCCATGGTAACAGTCTGAATTTTTAATGTAGCACTCCCAGAGTTAACTCATGATGCCTTGTAACTTGCTGTTTCCTTCGCATGCATCAGCTCCCACCAGTGTTGTTCCTGACTCCAGTCTGCCCCCAGGCCTTGTGCTGGTAGAGGACTTTGTGTCTCCTGAGACAGAGCAGTCTTTGCTGCAGTGTCTGGACTGGCAGGAAGAGAAGAATGATGGTAAGTTCCCTTCCTAATTCCTCTCCTCCCGTGTCTCTCTGGGCTGTCCCTGGCTTCCTGGTTTTCTCCTGCTCATTTCCCCTTCTTATCCTCCACCTCCTCCTGCTGTTCCTGGCTTCCTGGTTCTCTCCTGCTCCTTTCCCCTTCTTCTCCTCCACCTCCTCCTGCTGTTCCTGGCTTCCCAGTTTTTCAAGCTCCTGTTGGTCTTGCTCCTCCTGATCTTCCTCTTCTCGTGTGCTGCACCTCCTATTGAGTCCCATGTGTAATACATTTAGCGCTCCATCTTCCACTCCATTTACCTCTTTCAGCTCTGCCTTCAATTCTGACGAAACCTTTCTGCTGCTTTCATGCCCCTCACCCACTGATAACTCCTCCACCTTATGCTTGTCTCATAGTCGTTCTCACATAACACCCATCCTTCGAGAGCTACACTGGCTGCCTGTCCACCAACGTATTGTGTTCAAAACACTGTCATGTGTTCAAGTGCGTCAATGGTTTGGCCCCGCTGTATCTGGTTGAGCTCCTCAAGACTTATAAGCCTGTGAGGGATCTCAGATCTTCGGCGCAGTCATTACTCCATGTGCCACGCTACAACACCAAGAGATCTGGGGAGAGAGCATTCTCTTATGCTGGACCAAAACTCTGGAACGATATCCCAGACAGACTGAGGAAATCTCCTTCAATACAGACTTTCAAGTCACAGCTAAAAACTCTTTTATTCAAAGGGTGAACGTGTTGAGCGCCTTGAGCATGCCTTTGGGTGTGAGATTGGCGCTATATAAGAGCCAAAATACATACATACATACATACTCACCTGGTAGGGGAAGCTCTCTGATTGGCTAAGCAGTCCTACCAGGGTTTGTCCATTGAACCCAAAATGGGCTGACGTCTATGACCACCCTAAATGTGTGACCATGCATGAAAACACCAGACTAAAGTCTTCAAAATGACAAAGTAAGATTTTCCTGCACAAAATTACTCAGTCTTTAATTCAAATTTAAGAGAAAACAGCATGATTATGGCTAGGGTAATTACTTTTTTACTTTCGTGTAAAGCTAAAGAGACAAATTTGCTGAGGTTTTTCAGGAAAACTTTTTCATGGATCTTAGTCTGACGTGACCTGCATTGTCACTCAAGGGGACTTGTCTCAGTATTTTATCATGAATTTCCCACCATGCTCTTTCTTTATGGCTCTTATTCCTCATAGACTACATGTATGCAAAGGAGATAATTGAAAACTACTTGGACATTAATTGAAGTGGATATCTGCAAATTCTGTCTCATTTTCCTCTTCATCTTATCAAGAGGGGAAAAAGCTTTTTCTCACTGTCACAGTATGTGTGTGAACTAATTTGTGGAATTGACAGTGGTTGTATGCTTGATTTGTATAAAGTCATCCTGTCAGAGTCTAGGGGTACATGGATATTCCATTGTTGGATGAAGCTTGACTTGCACACGAAACTGTCACTGACTTTATTTGCACAATCTCTCTCTCTCTCTCTCTCTCTCTCTCTCTCTCTCTCTCTCTCTCTCTCTCTCTCTCTCTCTCTCTCTCTCTCTCTCTCTCTCTCTCTCAGATCATCATGACTTGCTGGTTTCTCAGTTTGCCACAGCATTCCATGTGCTGAAATGACTATTGCTGTTGCTATAATGCAAGCCATTATTCCTGTGCAAGACTTTTTAATAGTCTTGATGTGATGAGAATCGTTTTATTTTGAGTGATTTGTATTTGTTGTTGTTGTTAGTTGTTAACGTTGTAACCTTGTTTTGATACAGGCCTCAGGCCTAATCAAATAAAAGCTCTCTCTCTCTCTCTCTCTCTCTCTCTCTCTCTCTCTCTCATGCTTTCTCTCTCTCTCTCTCATGCTTTCTCTCTCTCTCTCATGCTTTCTCTCTCTCTCTCATGCTTTCTCTCTCTCTCTCATGCTTTCTCTCTCTCTCTCTCATGCTTTCTCTCTCTCTCTCTCTCTCATGCTTTCTCTCTCTCTCTCATGCTCTCTCTCTCTCTCTCTCTCTCTCTCTCTCTCTCTCTCTCTCTCTCTCTCTCTCTCTCTCTCTCTCTCTCTCTCTCTCATGTGCTCTCTCTCTCTCTTCTCATGCGCTCTCTCTATGCTATTTGGATTGCCTTTGCTAACATATCATAGTCCAGAGAAACCCAGCTCTGGTCTCCTTTAGGAAACATCACCAGGTTAGACACTTCATGGTGACCTCTGGAGCTGCTCTACCACAGGCCGGCCGGCTGGTGTGTTCTGGGTTTTAACTCTTAAGGTCCTGTTAGTCATTCATGTGTTTCATTCCCCATTCCTGTAACTGTAAGGATTATGCAATTTGTAGAAAAAAATCAGTCAGCTAACAGCGACGTGGGTTGGGCGACCATGGGCGGTACAGGATTGAGCAGAGTGGGCAATAATGGGCGGTACAGGATTGAGCAGGCTGGGCAATAATGGGCGGTACAGGATTGAGCAGGGTGGGCAATAATGGGCGGTACAGGATCTTAAGAGTTAATTAATTGAAATTCTACTCTCTTCCTCCTGCAGGATTTTTTTTAGCTCTGATGCTACACAGCCTCTTTCTCTTTCATCAGTTCCTCAGCAAAATAAAATTCAAAGAGGAAACTCTCACAGTGTTTCTGGATGGAGGTTCCACACGTGGGCAGTCATCACAGTCTATGAACTCATATGGGCTAGAGCATTTTTGTATCAAAACATTGCCAGCCAAAGCAAGTCCTTTCACTGGTGTGTTCCCCAGAGACACAGAGGACACTCAAGCATAGGAGGGTGCGTCACTACGGCTATGAGTTCAAGTATGGCACCAACAACGTGGACCCACATGCTCCCTTGTCTGAAGGCATTCCCCCACAGTGCCAGGAGCTTTTGGACAGAGCTGTGGCACAAGGTCTGACCCAACACCACCCTGACCAGCTGACAGTCAACCAGTACCTGCCTGGACAGGGTAAGGGATGTTTGTTGAGGTTGGATGTGGTATGTCATTACGGTATCATTACCAGTGTATTGCTGCCTGGACAGGGTAAGGGATGTTTGTTGAGGTTGGATGTGGTATGTCATTACCAGTGTATTGCTGCCTGGACAGGGTAAGGGATGTTTGTTGGGGTTAGATGTGGTATGTCATTACCAGTGTATTGCTGCCTGGACAGGGTAAGGGATGTTTGTTGAGGTTGGATGTGGTATGTCATTACCAGTGTATTGCTGCCTGGACAGGGTAAGGGATGTTTGTTGAGGTTGGATGTGGTATGTCATTACCAGTGTATTGCTACCTGGACAGGGTAAGGGATGTTTGTTGTGGTTAGATGTGGTATGTCATTACCAGTGTATTGCTGCCTGGACAGGGTAAGGGATGTTTGTTGGGGTTGGATGTGGTATGTCATTACCAGTGTATTGCTGCCTGGACAGGGTAAGGGATGTTTGTTGGGGTTGGATGTGGTATGTCATTACCAGTGTATTCCTGCCTGGACAGGGTAAGGGATGTTTGTTGGGGTTGGATGTGGTATGTCATTACCAGTGTATTGCTGCCTGGACAGGGTAAGGGATGTTTGTTGGGGTTGGATGTGGTATGTCATTACCAGTGTATTGCTGCCTGGACAGGGTAAGGGATGTTTGTTGGGGTTGGATGTGGTATGTCATTACCAGTGTATTCCTGCCTGGACAGGGTAAGGGATGTTTGTTGGGGTTAGATCTGGTATGTCATTACCAGTGTATTCCTGCCTGGACAGGGTAAGGGATGTTTGTTGGGGTTGGATGTAGGACATCATTACCAGTGTATTGCTGCCTGGACAGGGTAAGGGATGTTTGTTGGGGTTAGATCTGGTATGTCATTACCAGTGTATTGCTGCCTGGACAGGGTAAGGGATGTTTGTTGAGGTTGGATGTGGTATGTCATTACCAGTGTATTGCTGCCTGGACAGGGTGAGAGATATTTGTTGGGGTTGGATGTGGGACATCTTGACCAATGTACTGCTGCCTGGACAGGGTGAGAGATATTTGTTGGGGTTGAATGTGGGACATCTTGACCAGTGTACTGCTGCCTGGACAGAGTTTGTTGGGGTTGAAGGTGGGAGTTCATGATCAGATCATTGTATTGCTGTGAGTGAGTTAGGCTCAGTTTACCAGGGTGCACAGTCAAGGTGTATTGATCTGACCCTGTCCTGACACCCCTGGTAGCCTCTGGCTGACTGGGGCAGCCTCTGGCTGACTGGGGCAGCCTCTGACTGACTGGGGCAGCCTCTGACTGACTGGGGCAGCCTCTGACTGACTGGGGCAGCCTCTGACTGACTGGGGCAGCCTCTGACTGACTGGGGCAGCCTCTGACTGACTGGGGCAGCCTCTGACTGACTGGGGCAGCCTCTGACTGACTGGGGCAGCCTCTGACTGACTGGGGCAGCCTCTGACTGACTGGGGCAGCCTCTGACTGACTGGGGCAGCCTCTGACTGACTGGGGCAGCCTCTGACTGACTGGGGCAGCCTCTGGCTGACTGGGGCAGCCTCTGACTGACTGGGGCAGCCTCTGACTGACTGGGGCAGCCTCTGACTGACTGGGGCAGCCTCTGGCTGACTGGGGCAGCCTCTGACTGACTGGGGCAGCCTCTGACTGACTGGGGCAGCCTCTGGCTGACTGGGGCAGCCTCTGACTGACTGGGGCAGCCTCTGACTGACTGGGGCAGCCTCTGACTGACTGGGGCAGCCTCTGACTGACTGGGGCAGCCTCTGACTGACTGGGGCAGCCTCTGGCTGACTGGGGCAGCCTCTGACTGACTGGGGCAGCCTCTGACTGACTGGGGCAGCCTCTGACTGACTGGGGCAGCCTCTGACTGACTGGGGCAGCCTCTGACTGACTGGGGCAGCCTCTGACTGACTGGGGCAGCCTCTGACTGACTGGGGCAGCCTCTGACTGGGGCAGCCTCTGACTGACTGGGGCAGCCTCTGACTGACTGGGGCAGCCTCTGACTGACTGGGGCAGCCTCTGACTGACTGGGGCAGCCTCTGACTGACTGGGGCAGCCTCTGGCTGACTGGGGCAGCCTCTGACTGACTGGGGCAGCCTCTGGCTGACTGGGGCAGCCTCTGACTGACTGGGGCAGCCTCTGACTGACTGGGGCAGCCTCTGACTGACTGGGGCAGCCTCTGACTGACTGGGGCAGCCTCTGGCTGACTGGGGCAGCCTCTGACTGACTGGGGCAGCCTCTGACTGACTGGGGCAGCCTCTGACTGACTGGGGCAGCCTCTGACTGACTGGGGCAGCCTCTGGCTGACTGGGGCAGCCTCTGACTGACTGGGGCAGCCTCTGACTGACTGGGGCAGCCTCTGACTGACTGGGGCAGCCTCTGACTGACTGGGGCAGCCTCTGGCTGACTGGGGCAGCCTCTGGCTGACTGGGGCAGCCTCTGACTGACTGGGGCAGCCTCTGGCTGACTGGGGCAGCCTCTGACTGACTGGGGCAGCCTCTGGCTGACTGGGGCAGCCTCTGACTGACTGGGGCAGCCTCTGACTGACTGGGGCAGCCTCTGACTGACTGGGGCAGCCTCTGGCTGACTGGGGCAGCCTCTGACTGACTGGGGCAGCCTCTGACTGACTGGGGCAGCCTCTGACTGACTGGGGCAGCCTCTGACTGACTGGGGCAGCCTCTGACTGACTGGGGCAGCCTCTGGCTGACTGGGGCAGCCTCTGACTGACTGGGGCAGCCTCTGACTGACTGGGGCAGCCTCTGACTGACTGGGGCAGCCTCTGACTGACTGGGGCAGCCTCTGACTGACTGGGGCAGCCTCTGACTGACTGGGGCAGCCTCTGACTGACTGGGGCAGCCTCTGGCTGACTGGGGCAGCCTCTGACTGACTGGGGCAGCCTCTGACTGACTGGGGCAGCCTCTGACTGACTGGGGCAGCCTCTGACTGACTGGGGCAGCCTCTGACTGACTGGGGCAGCCTCTGGCTGACTGGGGCAGCCTCTGACTGACTGGGGCAGCCTCTGACTGGGGCAGCCTCTGACTGACTGGGGCAGCCTCTGACTGACTGGGGCAGCCTCTGACTGACTGGGGCAGCCTCTGACTGACTGGGGCAGCCTCTGACTGACTGGGGCAGCCTCTGACTGACTGGGGCAGCCTCTGACTGACTGGGGCAGCCTCTGACTGACTGGGGCAGCCTCTGACTGACTGGGGCAGCCTCTGACTGACTGGGGCAGCCTCTGACTGACTGGGGCAGCCTCTGGCTGACTGGGGCAGCCTCTGACTGACTGGGGCAGCCTCTGACTGACTGGGGCAGCCTCTGACTGACTGGGGCAGCCTCTGACTGACTGGGGCAGCCTCTGACTGACTGGGGCAGCCTCTGACTGACTGGGGCAGCCTCTGACTGACTGGGGCAGCCTCTGGCTGACTGGGGCAGCCTCTGACTGACTGGGGCAGCCTCTGACTGACTGGGGCAGCCTCTGACTGACTGGGGCAGCCTCTGGCTGACTGGGGCAGCCTCTGACTGACTGGGGCAGCCTCTGACTGACTGGGGCAGCCTCTGACTGACTGGGGCAGCCTCTGACTGACTGGGGCAGCCTCTGACTGACTGGGGCAGCCTCTGACTGACTGGGGCAGCCTCTGACTGACTGGGGCAGCCTCTGACTGACTGGGGCAGCCTCTGACTGACTGGGGCAGCCTCTGACTGACTGGGGCAGCCTCTGACTGACTGGGGCAGCCTCTGACTGACTGGGGCAGCCTCTGACTGACTGGGGCAGCCTCTGGCTGACTGGGGCAGCCTCTGACTGACTGGGGCAGCCTCTGACTGACTGGGGCAGCCTCTGACTGACTGGGGCAGCCTCTGACTGACTGGGGCAGCCTCTGACTGACTGGGGCAGCCTCTGACTGACTGGGGCAGCCTCTGACTGACTGGGGCAGCCTCTGACTGACTGGGGCAGCCTCTGACTGACTGGGGCAGCCTCTGACTGACTGGGGCAGCCTCTGGCTGACTGGGGCAGCCTCTGACTGACTGGGGCAGCCTCTGACTGACTGGGGCAGCCTCTGACTGACTGGGGCAGCCTCTGACTGACTGGGGCAGCCTCTGACTGACTGGGGCAGCCTCTGACTGACTGGGGCAGCCTCTGACTGACTGGGGCAGCCTCTGACTGACTGGGGCAGCCTCTGACTGACTGGGGCAGCCTCTGACTGACTGGGGCAGCCTCTGACTGACTGGGGCAGCCTCTGGCTGACTGGGGCAGCCTCTGGCTGACTGGGGCAGCCTCTGACTGACTGGGGCAGCCTCTGACTGACTGGGGCAGCCTCTGGCTGACTGGGGCAGCCTCTGGCTGACTGGGGCAGCCTCTGCTGACTGGGGCAGCCTCTGACTGACTGGGGCAGCCTCTGACTGGGGCAGCCTCTGACTGACTGGGGCAGCCTCTGACTGACTGGGGCAGCCTCTGACTGACTGGGGCAGCCTCTGACTGGGGCAGCCTCTGACTGGGGCAGCCTCTGACTGACTGGGGCAGCCTCTGACTGGGGCAGCCTCTGACTGACTGGGGCAGCCTCTGGCTGACTGGGGCAGCCTCTGACTGACTGGGGCAGCCTCTGACTGACTGGGGCAGCCTCTGACTGACTGGGGCAGCCTCTGACTGACTGGGGCAGCCTCTGACTGACTGGGGCAGCCTCTGACTGACTGGGGCAGCCTCTGACTGACTGGGGCAGCCTCTGGCTGACTGGGGCAGCCTCTGACTGACTGGGGCAGCCTCTGACTGACTGGGGCAGCCTCTGACTGACTGGGGCAGCCTCTGACTGACTGGGGCAGCCTCTGACTGACTGGGGCAGCCTCTGACTGACTGGGGCAGCCTCTGGCTGACTGGGGCAGCCTCTGACTGACTGGGGCAGCCTCTGGCTGACTGGGGCAGCCTCTGACTGACTGGGGCAGCCTCTGACTGACTGGGGCAGCCTCTGACTGACTGGGGCAGCCTCTGGCTGACTGGGGCAGCCTCTGACTGACTGGGGCAGCCTCTGACTGACTGGGGCAGCCTCTGACTGACTGGGGCAGCCTCTGACTGACTGGGGCAGCCTCTGGCTGACTGGGGCAGCCTCTGACTGACTGGGGCAGCCTCTGGCTGACTGGGGCAGCCTCTGGCTGACTGGGGCAGCCTCTGACTGACTGGGGCAGCCTCTGGCTGACTGGGGCAGCCTCTGACTGACTGGGGCAGCCTCTGACTGACTGGGGCAGCCTCTGGCTGACTGGGGCAGCCTCTGACTGACTGGGGCAGCCTCTGGCTGACTGGGGCAGCCTCTGGCTGACTGGGGCAGCCTCTGACTGACTGGGGCAGCCTCTGGCTGACTGGGGCAGCCTCTGACTGACTGGGGCAGCCTCTGGCTGACTGGGGCAGCCTCTGGCTGACTGGGGCAGCCTCTGGCTGACTGGGGCAGCCTCTGACTGGGGCAGCCTCTGGCTGACTGGGGCAGCCTCTGACTGACTGGGGCAGCCTCTGACTGACTGGGGCAGCCTCTGGCTGACTGGGGCAGCCTCTGACTGACTGGGGCAGCCTCTGGCTGACTGGGGCAGCCTCTGGCTGAGGAATTGGAGCCGGCTTCTGAAAGTGAAAGCCCAGTATATTAGCCAGGGGTCGAGCAGAAAGAAAGGAGATCTAGTAGCTGCAGCAGCAACTCACACTTGGCATCAATGATTTTCCCCTGCTTGTGTTATTTACAGTGCATTGTTGATGTGGGAATGAACTCATCAACAGTGATGCCAGTGACATTGTTATTCGTTTCTGGTTGGATACAACCTTGAAATTTTATTTGGAGATCTTGAGATATTGTGGTGTTGATTTTATTTCTAGCAGCTTGCTTAGCTAACTGTATGCCTAATAGGTGTTAGGACATTTGATGACAAGGATACATTTGAAGACATCATAACCTGTCTCATGAAAAAATATATTGACAGGGAATGTACTTACATAGCTCCCTATGTTAGCTGACTAGGACTGATTTTTCTCCTTTAGTTTTCACTAGTTATATTGAATGTTTACTTTCCTAGATCAAAACATTGCCAGCCAAAGCAACTTCTTTCACTGTAGAAGCTCTTTGAACAGGAATAACATTTTAGATAGAAACCTGCACCTTTTTTGGTACAAAACTGTTCATTTGTTTCTTTGATGATGATGATGATGATGATGATGATGATGATGATGATGATGATGATGATGATTGTTGTTGTCTGTATCTCTGTGGGGGGGTTTCCTGAGTAAAAGTGAGGAGAGAAAAAACACAAAAAACTAAACACAACAACAACTTGAGGGTACAAGATGGTTTAAGAACATATCATCAAAATCAGGACATCTTATTGTTTTGTAAGATGCTAGATGTATTTTTCTGCTGGCAGGCATACCTGCACATGTGGACACTCCTTCAGCGTTTGAAGATGGCATCATGTCCCTTAGTCTTGGATCTGCAGTAAGTTGCCCAAATCTGTCTGTAGAGAATTTGTACCAGTCAGTTGATCACTTCTGTCTGTAGAGAAATCATACCAGTAAGTTGATCAGTTCCATCCATAGAGAATTCATACCAGTAAGTTCATCACTTCTGTCTATAGAGATATCATACTAGTGAATTGATCACTACTGTCTATAGAGAATTCATACCAGTAAGTTGATCAGTTATGTCTATAGAGAATTCATACCAGTATGTTGATCACTTCTGTCTGTAGAGAAATTGTACCAGTGAGTTGATCAGTTCTGTCTATAGAGATATCACACACAAACATTTTTTTACAGATTTATACAATATAATAGAAGTTAGAATTTTTTCCAGCATTGAAACCACTCCCCTTCCTGCTGTACACAAGTAGTGATGGAGTTTAGAAACTAAGTCCTCCATCCCCACATTTTCATGCAGTGTGAGAGTAATTTACTTTACACAGGTGGTGATGGAGTTTAGGAACTAAGTCCTCCATCCCCATATTTCCATGCAGTGTGAGAGTAATTTACTTTACACAGGTGGTGATGGAGTTTAGAAACTAAGTCCTCCATCCCCACATTTCCATGCAGTGTGAGAGTATTAGTATTACCACCCCCCTTACTGCTGTACACAGGTGGTGATGGAGTTTAGGGACCCAGACACAGAACAACACCTGTCAGTGCTGCTGCCACCCAGGAGCCTAATGGTCATGACAGGGGACTCCAGATATCTTTGGACACACGGAATATCTCCCAGGAAGTCTGACATCATCCCTACCCCCACACGGGGTCTCACTCTTCTGAAGAGAGGCACGAGGACTTCCTTCACCTTCAGGAAACTCTCTGCCACAGCAGGTATCCTGAAGTAGAGACATCCTGAAGTAGAGACATCCTGAAGTAGAGGCATCCTGAATTGGCTCTTGTTGCTGTTGTATTGTAGGTAATAGTTTGTGGCTGTTGATTGCACTGTTGGTGTTTAACAAGTTGGTTCATGTTCACTTATTCCCTTGTTGAAATTATTTATACATACTGTGTTTTGATCACTGATTATATTTGGACCCTTTTCCTACTATAACAACGTTTACAGTTTTTTGACTCACATGCGAAGCAAAAGTGAGTCTATGTACTGAGCCGTTTCGTCCGTCCATCCGTCCGTCCGGGCGTAAAAAACTTAAACGTTGGATTTTTCTCGGAGACTATTAAGTCTATCAACACCAAATGTGGCATGATGGTGTATGATGACAAGGCCTCAAAAAACATACATAGTGACTTGACCTTGCTTCAAGGTCAAGGTCACAGGAGCCATAAATGTGGTCTCAAAAACAGTCATTTTTCACATTTTCCCAATTTTCTCCCACGTTATTGAGAATGGCGACCTTAGCTACAAGTGGTATATAGGTCAAAGCAAGCCCTATCTTTTGATACCAGTTTGGTTGACCTTGCTTCAAGGTCAAGGTCACAGGAGCTCTTCAAAGTTGGATTGTATACATATTTTGAAGTGACCTTGACCCTGAACTATGGAAGATAACTGTTTCAAACTTAATAATTATGTGGGGCACATGTTATACTTTCATCATGAGACACATTTGTTCACATATCATCAAGGTCAAGGTCACTTTGACCCTTATGAAATGTGACCAAAATGGGGTAGTGAACCACTAAAAGTGACTATATCTCATGGTAGAAAGTGCCAATAAGCACCATTGTGCTTCCTATGTCTTGAATTAACAGCTTTGTGTTGCATGACCTTGGATGACCTTGACCTTGGGTCAAGGTCACATGTATTTTGGTAGGAAAAATGTGTAAAGCATTTCTTTGTGTATGATGTCATTGGTAGGTTTAGTTGTTTGACCTTGACCTTGAAGGTCACCTGAAGGTCAAGGTCATATAAAGGTCAAGGTCAAGCATGTGAGTCGTATTGGCTTTGCCCTTCTTGTTCCACTAATGGAATCATGGGAAAGGGAATGATGTTTTTCAAGTCTTATTTCAGAACAACAGTGATGTTAAACAGGTAATTCTTTGTGCATCTGCAAAGGCGTAATGAAATGAAGCAGTTGAAATGGTTATTGAAAAACTCAAATTAGTACCAGTCGCACACACAGAAATAAGTCCATCTATGGTCTTTTCAAGGCTTGCCAGAGGAGAAGAGAGAGGCGCCATCTTTGGGGTGAGTATTGATCTGGATCTGTGGCAAGGAGAGAGGTCCTACTCCTCTTTATATTCACATGAACATTTCCATTCCGTTCTTTGCATGTTTGCTCTTACTTTCTCTCTTCCTATGCATTCCCTGTGTTGAAATTCTGACTGCACACTTATCTCCCAAGATAGGATGTCTATTTTAATCAATATTTGGGAACAAGAGACATGAAGCTTGCTTGAATCTGATGGGACAGATGGGACCAACCTCGACCCTGGCATTTTCTGGGAAACTTTCCAGCCCAAGGGCATAAACATTTCAGGGAGGGTGGCTCTGACGACCTTTCATGTTGATGCTGCTTTTTGTTATGCTGGTTTAAAGTTGTGTCTCATTTTGTGTTCATGCTTAGACTTTGAAATTCTTGGACTCATGCCCCCTGAATGTGTTAACTTATTTATTATCAGTGCTGAGCAGAAAAATAAATGAGAGAAATTGAGAAGCACAGAATTTAGTCGTGTTCTTTTTATGGAGGAGCATATTTTGTCTTCAACTTGGCAGTTACAAACCATATTTCTTGAAGGCGTAACTTAAGCTGGTGCACCATCCTATGTCGATTTACTTTTGTGCTGATCAAATTGAATCTCAGGGACGGATGATTGTCATCAAGTTGTCCTGAACAGGCAGACCAAGATTGTGTCGATGTTTTGCAGGTCCCTCTTCACTTTGTGTTACCACCCCTCTTATCCATCCATCCATTTATTTCATTCATTCATTTCTTCATTCATTTATTCATTCAATTCTTCATTCATTCATTCATCCGTTTCTTCATTCATTCATTCATTCATTCAATTAATCAGTTATTCATTCATCCATTTCTTCATCCATTTCTTCATTCATTCATTTAATTAATCAGTTATTCTTTCATCCATTTCTTCATTCATTTCTTCATTCATTCATTCACCTAATCAGTTATGCATTCATCAAAATCGATCAGGCTATTCACCAAGGCCCGTATTCACAACGGCAATTTATCTTTTTAACACTCGATTTATCCCCTAGCCCCGCGTTATCTTGATCGGTTAGATAAGGTACGCTCGTCAGAGGATCCTAGGTTGCGCTTTGCTATATATACTGGTTTCCAGCCAAGGGAGAGCGGAACAGGCAGTTGGAATCGTCTGAGTTAAGAGATAAATCGGAGATAAAATAAATCGCCGATAAATCGCCGTTGTGAATACGGGCCCAAGGCAGTAATCAGCATTGATGTGGCGGATTGAGTTTGAAATGGCTACTCAGTATGTCCATCATTCGTGCGTGTTCTTACTCCCCATCAGACCCTGTCTGCCCAGAAGTGAGCAGGAGGCCAAGCAGCTAGAGGAGAAACACGTCCACCAGGTATGGTGTCTGTCTCCATCCCCCCCCCCCCCCTCTCTCTCTCTCTCTCTCTCTCTCTCTCTCTCTCTCTCTCTCTCTCTCTCTCTCTCTCTCTCTCTCTCTCTCTCTCTGTCTCTCTCTCCCTCTCTCTCTCTCTCTCTCTCTCTCTCCCTCCGTCCCTCCCTCCCTCTCTCTCTCTCTCTCTCTCTCTCTCTCTCTCTCTCTCTCTCTCCGTCTCTCTCTCTCTCTCTCTCTCTCTCTCTCTCTCTCTCTCTCTCTCTCTCTCGTGGACAACTTTGGCATAGATTGTGGAGTTGCTTGAGATTGAAGTGCTGTGACCTTTCTGATTTAGGTGTGTTCAAGGTAAAATCCAAGTCTCAAACATTAAGACTGATCTTGGACTGTTGTACTTGATACAATGCGTAGTGCAGTGGGCTGTTATTGGTCATGTTGAGTGGAAAACTTTCAGTGTGGTGATTATGCCAGTAACACCATAAATACAATTTACACCCTTCACTCTAATGTTTTTGTCTCAGATCACCTTTACTTCTCCTGTTGCACTGATGTTCAAGTAATGTATATATATATGTATATATATATATATATATATATATATATATATATATATATATATATATATATATATATATATATATAATATATAATATATATATATATATTCTTTAGTCTGAAATATCTCATTCTTCCTGTCTCTTTCTGTTTCAACTTTTGTCCTAAATTGGGTTTTTCCCCCTCTCCTGAAAAAGGAAATTTACTTAGCAGAAAAAGTATGGAGAAGAAAAAAAAGGTTGGAATAATCTGACAAAACAACAGAAATAATTATGTTGATGGACAAGTGTAAGATTAAACCTCTTTGCATCACTCTGCTCACAGCAAAATCTGTACTCTACTTAGGTAAAGAAAACTTTTGTAAAGTGCAGTCATAAATTGTTTCCTGTGAAGACCTACACACATGCTCCATGCACGTTTTGTTCGTAGGTTTTTTACTCCCTGGAGTGCAAACACTGTTTATTTCTCAACATGAGTCAGTAGAATTCCACAAGGGAATAGCATGACCAGTACACAAGTGCCCAGCATGACCAGTACACAAGTGCCCAGCATGACCAGTACACAAGTGCCCAGCATGACCAGTACACAAGTGCCCAGCATGACCAGTACACAAGTGCCCTGCATGACCAGTACACAAGTGCCCAGCATGACCAGTACACAAGTGCCCAGCATGACCAGTACACAAGTGCCCAGCATGACCAGTACACAAGTGCCCAGCATGACCAGTACACAAGTGCCCAGCATGACCAGTACACAAGTGCCCATTGACTTTGATGCACATTGTGGGTGGTGCTGTGAAGGGTTATTTAGCTCTGCAAATTTATGCAACATTGACAGACAAGGATCATCAGGTACAGGACTACAGCTATGGGTAGAGAAGTTTTACGCTTCTAGTCTAGTCCTTCAAGACACTCCAAGTTTGATGTGTCACTTGCTGATAAATTCTACTACATTTCTTTTTCTTGAAATTGTTGTTGATTGAGTGTGTCCTGGGCTAAACAAATGACTAAGAGCTGTACCTTGTGTTGCAGTATCATGAGTATGCTCATATGCTCATTTTTTCTATGGGGCCACACGTAAGCAGAACGATCTCTTCCTCCTACTGGCAGCTCTGACGTATCTCAAGTATCAGACAATGCCTGACTGAAAAATCGGCCACAACTCTGGTATTGACGTTGGTGATGTCTAATCTTGATTACTGCAATAGCCTTCTGCTAGGTGAAACCCAAGAATATCTCCGAAGACTTCAACAGGTGCAGAACACCGCAGCACGTATAGTGAAACGTCCACCTAGTCGTTCTCACATAACACCCATCCTTCGAGAGCTACACTGGCTGCCTGTCCACCAACGTATTGTGTTCAAAACACTGTGTCATGTGTTCAAGTGCGTCAATGGTTTGGCCCCGCTGTATCTGGTTGAGCTCCTCAAGACTTATAAGCCTGTGAGGGATCTCAGATCTTCGGCGCAGTCATTACTCCATGTGCCACGCTATAACACCAAGAGATCTGGGGAGAGAGCATTCTCGTATGCTGGACCAAAACTCTGGAACGATATTCCAGACAGAGTGAGGAAATCTCCTTCAATACAGACTTTCAAGTCACAGCTAAAAACTCTTTTATTCAGAGGGTGAACGTGTTGAGCACCTTGAGCATGCCTTTGGGTGTGAGATTGGCGCTATATAAGAGCCAAAATACATACATACATACATACATACATGTAATCGTTTTTAGCAGATTTGTTAAAAATCGGTCCAAGGGTATGTGCATGCTATTACTAGCATCAAGCAGATCATTGAAACTATGATTCCAAGGAGGTATAAACAAATCAACAACTCTTTATGAGAGTTAAGATGGGTGTGCCCCAAACAAAAAAAATGAATGTATTCTTCTGTTGGTAGGCTGCTTGGTTGCTGCTTTCCTACCCAGGGATATACTGGTGCTAGAAAGAATACTGTGCAAGAGAGATGACCTAAGGGATGACTTGCGAAGTGGCCCTTTCATCTTGCTGTACTGATTCACTGGATGGCAGGAGACTAGAGAGGATTAACCATGCAATAGTTAATCAGGCTTAAGTGCCAAAATTGGTAGAATTATATTTTTCAACCACTTAATTATTTAGCCTCTACTACATATTCCAGAGAAAAGAGCATGTTTATACTTCACACTTTTTTTTCTTTTGTGGAAAACTTAAAGGAAACAAAATTGTTTCCTAGTGACTTTGCTTGGCATTCGCGGGTACTCCAAACTGCTCCTGTGACCAGAGCCGAGTTTACTCAAGCATGGTCACATGGTGACTGCTGTGCCCTATGGGTTCTGATGGTGTGCTGGTGTTTTTGAGGTGCATGAGTTGATAGCGGACCACTTCAGTGACACTCTGTGCCTCATGGGGTCTGATAGTGTGCTGGTGTTTTTGAGGTACATGAGTTGATAGCGGACCATTTCTGTGACTGCTGTACCTCATGAGGTCGAATGGTGTGCTGGTGTTTTTGAGGTGCACGAGTTGATAGCGGACCACTTCAGTGACACTCTGTGCCCTATGGGTTCTGATGGTGTGCTGGTGTTTTTGAGGTGCATGAGTTGATAGCGGACCACTTCAGTGACTGCTGTACCTCATGGGTTCTGATGGTGTGCTGGTGTTTTTCAGGTGTATGAGTTGATAGCGGACCACTTCAGTGACACTCGACACACGCCGTGGCCCCAGATTGTGGACTTCCTCAACAGCCAGAAAGCTGGCAGCCTGCTGGCAGACCTGGGCTGTGGCAACGGGAAATACCTGCATGTGAACCCCAGCCTTTTTCCGGTAATTACTGTGTGTGTTACTGATATGGAAAAGTTTTCAACTGTTAATTCTGTTGTTTGGCTTGTGATCAGTCTGCTTGACCCATGGTCACTGTGCTTGACCTGCAATCAGTGTGCTTTACCACCGGTCAGTGTGCTTGACCTGTGGCTAATGTGCTTGACCTGCGGTCAGTGTACTTGACCTGTGGTCACTGTGCTTGATCTGCAATCAGTGTGCTTTACCTCCGGTCAGTGTACTTGATCTGCAATCAGTGTGCTTTACCTCCGGTCAGTGTGCTTCATCTGCAATCAGTGTGCTTTACCTCCGGTCAGTGTGCTTGATCTGCAATCAGTGTGCTTTACCTCTGGTCAGTGTGCTTGATCTGCAATCAGTGTGCTTTACCTCCGGTCAGTGTGCTTCATCTGCAATCAGTGTGCTTTACCTCCGGTCAGTGTGCTTGATCTGCAATCAGTGTGCTTTACCTCTGGTCAGTGTGCTTGATCTGCAATCAGTGTGCTTTACCTCCGGTCAGTGTGCTTGATCTGCAATCAGTGTGCTTTACCTCCGGTCAGTGTGCTTTACCTCCGGTCAGTGTGCTTTACCTCCAATCAGTGTGCTTTACCTCCGGTCAGTGTGCTTGACCCATGGTCAGTGTGCTTGATCTGCAATCAGTGTGCTTTACCTCTGGTCAGTGTGCTTTACCTCCGGTCAGTGTGCTTGATCTGCAATCAGTGTGCTTTACCTCTGGTCAGTGTACTTTACCTCCGGTCAGTGTGCTTGATCTGCAATCAGTGTGCTTTACCTCCGGTCAGTGTGCTTGATCTGCAATCAGTGTGCTTTACCTCCGGTCAGTGTGCTTGATCTGCAATCAGTGTGCTTTACCTCCGGTCAGTGTGCTTTACCTCCAATCAGTGTGCTTTACCTCCGGTCAGTGTGCTTGACCCATGGTCAGTGTGCTTGATCTGCAATCAGTGTGCTTTACCTCTGGTCAGTGTGCTTGATCTGCAATCAGTGTGCTTTACCTCCGGTCAGTGTGCTTGATCTGCAATCAGTGTGCTTTACCTCCGGTCAGTGTACTTTACCTCCAGTCAGTGTACTTGACCTGTGGTCAATGTGCTTGACCTGCAGTCAGTGTACTTGACCTGTGGTCAATGTGCTTGACCCATGGTCACTGTGCTTGATCTGCAATCAGTGTGCTTTACCTCCGGTCAGTGTGCTTGATCTGCAGTGTGCTTTACCTCCGGTCAGTGTACTTTACCTCCGGTCAGTGTACTTGACCTGTGGTCAATGTGCTTGACCTGCGGTCAGTGTACTTGACCTGTGGTCAATGTGCTTGACCTGTAGTCGTTGGTGGCTAGTGGGAGCGGCATTGAAAGCTGTACTGATCCCAGACTTGCACTTTGTGTACAATTCTGAACTCAGTTTTCCCCATCCAGCACACTTGTGAACATTTACTGTGGCATGCGTGTTTATCTGCAACCTGGTTGCCAGCTGTCCAAGGAAGTGAGACAGTATTGGAGTGATGATAAGGATGCCCCAATGACCAGGGGGAAGAAGTGTGGTTTGAGCACCCTTTAATGAGTGAAAAGTCTCATCATGAAAAATGCCTTTACCGTTATTTACAGATTGCATCTGACCGCAGCAGCCAGCTGTGCAGCATTGTCAGGCAGCGAGGCTTCCAGGTGTTTGTGGGGGACATTCTGCATGTTCCCCTTCGGTCTGGAGTCTTTGATGTGGTCCTCTGCATTGCTGTCATCCACCACCTCTCCACACAGGTAGATCTAGATGCTGATGGCAGTTCTGTAATGCCATCCATTTTTTGACTCACATGCGAAGCAAAAGTGAGTCTATGTACTCACCCTTTTCGTCCGTCCAGGCGTCTGGGCGTCCGAAAACTTTAACGTTGGATTTTTCTCGGAGACTATTAAGTCTATCAATACCAAATGTGGCATGATGGTGTATGATGACAAGGCCTCAAAAAACATACATAGTGACTTGTCCTTGCTTCAAGGTCAAGGTCGCAGGGGCCATAAATGTTGTCTAAAAACAGTCATTTTTCACATTTTCTCAATTTTCTCTGAAGTTTTTGAGATTGGATACCTGACCTATATATGGTATATAGGGCAAAGTAATCCCCATCTTTTGATACCAGTTTGGTTGACCTTGCTTCAAGGTCAAGGTCACAGGAGCTCTTCAAAGTTGGATTGTATACATATTTTGAAGTGAACCTGACCCTGAACTATGGAAGATAACTGTTTCAAACTTAATAATTATGTGGGGCACATGTTATACTTTCATCATGAGACACATTTGTTCACATATCATCAAGGTCAAGGTCACTTTGACCCTTATGAAATGTGACCAAAATGGGATAGTGAACCACTAAAAGTGACCATATCTCATGGTAGAAAATGCCAATAAGCACCATTGTGCTTCCTATGTCTTGAATTAACAGCTTTGTGTTGCATGACCTTGGATGACCTTGACCTTGGGTCAAGGTCACATGTATTTTTGGTAGGAAAAATGTGTAAAGCATTTCTTAGTGTATGATGTCATTAGTAGGTTTAGTTGTTTGATCTTGACCTTGAAGGTCACCTGAAGGTCAAGGTCATGTAAAGGTCAAGGTCAAGCATGTGAGTCGTATGGGCTTTGCCCTTCTTGTTCTTTCTTGAGAGGCTCCATTTATGCTGGGCTAGTTCTTGTGGGTTCCCCTTCAGTTAGACAGCTTGTGTTAGACTGGTTCGTCTTCCTTCTGATGTGAGCCTTCCCCCCCCCCCCCCCCCCCCCCCCTTGGAATTCTAATTCAACATTCTTGATAACATTAGGAAGTCCAGTAATGCCTGTCCATTTTCTCTGTCTTGAGATATGTAAATTCTGTGATGATAGTACTTTGGGATTATCTTTCAGTTAGATCATGACTTATGCATCTTCCAGCTGACTACAGTCCAATTAAATTTTTCCTTGGAATTGTATTAAAGCATACTTGACAACATCTGGTGAAGAAACTGACAGAGGTGAACCTTTGTCACTCTGTCACCATTATGTCAAGTCAGTACTTTGTGGTTATTTTCAATGTTTTTGCAATAATCTTGCTATTTTTCCATTTTGGACAGTTTGTCTTCCACCTCATCCCTCACTTATTCCTCATCCACCTCCTCCTCCTTTTCATACTCATTCTCCTTGCCCTCCTCCTCAGTGTCCTTTCCTCCTCTACTTCCTCCTCCTCCTCCTCTTCTTCATCTTCCCCCTGTGGGTTGGGGGGTAAAAGAATAGACCTACCTTGTCTCTCTACACGATTTGTAGGAGGCAAATAAATAGGGACATCGTGACTTGATTTGTGCTTACTTGGAACTCTTCTAGTGATTTTCATACTTAATGGCCTTACATAGCCTACAAAGGCAGATAGGCCGTAAAACACTATCCATCCATCTTCTTCATCCTTTTACTTGTTGTCCTTCTTATTCTCTTTCACATTATTGTATTGTTTGGACATTTCCTTTTGAAAATGTTGACAGAAAAATCCTGGAACATCAGGTTTGAGAGAGCTGCTTTTCATATGTTCTCGCCTCTAATGGCTCAACATTATTTGCCTGCAGGAGCGGCGCCAAGCAGCACTGGCAGAGCTGGTGCGAGTGCTGGCTCCAGGGGGCCAGGCCCTGGTCTATGTCTGGGCCAAGGATCAGAAGCGCCAAAACCAGCGCTCCAAGTACATCCAGGGAAGATGCAGCGCCAACACCAACAAGGACTACCAACAAGCAGAGGATGCCAGGGATTGTGTGTCCAGTTCCACTGTCAGCACTAACCACAATGGCAGCCAGCTTTGTGTGGATGATGGGAAGAGGGTCTCTGATTGTGGTGATGGAAGGAACGTGGTACCCACACAGACTTCTACTGGTTGTCTAGGGAGGTTTTCCCACAATGGAGATGGAGGGGACAGAATATTCACAGAGAAGGCCCTTATTAGTGAAGAGGCTGATCTCCAAGAGACAAGTGATGGTATGGACAGACTACAATTGCGGCCGCCATCTCACACAGGTAGGAAAGATGTTGGGGGTGCTGTAGGTTCGGGTGATTCCGCTACTTATCGTGACTCCACTGTGACCTCAGAGACTGTGTCCAACCCTGAGTGTCATCAGGCGCACAGAGCAGACTGTTCAGAGAACCAGGCTGACCAAATCGCTTCAGACAAACCCAGTGCAGGCTCTACAGATGGTGCAGACAGCAACTCCAACAGCAGCAGTTCAACTGAAGCAGCAGGACCCTCCACACCAGACGTCAGACCACTGCCTGTCCACAAGAACCGGACAGAGTTCCAGGCACAGGACATGCTGGTGCCATGGAAACTGAAGGGGAAGAAGGCTGAGACAGGGGGTCAGTGTGAAGATGTCCACCTCCGATTCTACCATGTCTTTGAGGAGGGAGAGCTGGAGGCACTGTGTGCCATGGTACCTGACTGCACCGTCATCCGTTCCTATTATGACCAGGGCAACTGGTGTGGCGTCCTGCAGAAAACTTCCTAGAAGTAAACCATGAATTGTATAACCACCATCTGTCTGTGAGGGAAGCAAAATTCATGTCAGTAAAGACAAGCCTTGTGGGTGTGTGGATAGTTAGCTTATATGCAGAATAAAGATCTGTGTCCATTTATCAGTTGCTTCCTTTTTGAGTGTGGGAGCGAAAAAGAAGAAATATTGTGTACAACAAGAGATCTGATAATAAGTACACAAGTGAAAAAAGTGAGAGAGAAAAAATTCATTGGACTGTTGCAGAAGAGAGGTATTGGTTTCCTATTTAGATAAAAGGACGGTAAAGGTGTGGTTTTATAATGTATAGCAACTTATCATTCATGTCTGCATCTCAGACGCTTCACACATTACTGCCTGGTCACTGGGCCACTTGATGGATCCTTCACTGGCCCCTGACGACAAACATAGTGACAGAGAGGCGGCACACAGTCAGGTACCAGCACCCACTCCACTCCCTGGGGAGTATTCCAACATGATGCTGGGTCTTGGCTGCATACAAGTGTTAATCTCACTACAGCATACTACAGTGTGCCATCAAATCTCACTACAGTGTGCCATCAAATCTCACTACAGCATACATCAAATCACACTACAGTGTGCATCAAATCTCACTACAGTGTGCCATCAAATCCTACTACAGCATACATCAAATCACACTACAGCATACATC
>JAWQFJ010028253.1:25000-38074 GCA_034096865.1 Theodoxus fluviatilis | reverse complement strand
AAATCACACTACAGTGTGCATCAAATCACACTACAGCATACATCAAATCTCACTACAGCATACATCAAATCACACTACAGTGTGCCATCAAATCTCACTACAGCATACATCAAATCTCACTACAGCATACATCAAATCACACTACAGTGTGCCATCAAATCACACTACAGCATACATCAAATCACACTACAGTGTGCCATCAAATCACACTACAGTGTGCCATCAAATCTCACTACAGCATACATCAAATCTCACTACAGCATACATCAAATCTCACTACAGCATACATCAAATCTCACTACAGCGTGCCATCAAATCTCACTACAGTGTGCCATCAAATCTCACTACAGTGTGCATCAAATCACACTACAGCATACATCAAATCTCACTACAGTGTGCCATCAAATCTCACTACAGTGTGCCATCAAATCTCACTACAGCATACATCAAATCTCACTACAGTGTGCCATCAAATCTCACTACAGCATACATCAAATCTCACTACAGTGTGCCATCAAATCTCACTACAGCATACATCAAATCTCACTACAGTGTGCCATCAAATCTCACTACAGCATACATCAAATCTCACTACAGTGTGCCATCAAATCTCACTACAGCATACATCAAATCTCACTACAGTGTGCCATCAAATCTCACTACAGCATACATCAAATCTCACTACAGTGTGCCATCAAATCTCACTACAGTGTGCCATCAAATCTCACTACAGCATACATCAAATCTCACTACAGTGTGCCATCAAATCTCACTACAGTGTGCCATCAAATCTCACTACAGCATACATCAAATCTCACTACAGTGTGCCATCAAATCTCACTACAGCATACATCAAATCTCACTACAGTGTGCCATCAAATCTCACTACAGCATACATCAAATCTCACTACAGTGTGCCATCAAATCTCACTACAGCATACATCAAATCTCACTACAGTGTGCCATCAAATCTCACTACAGCATACATCAAATCTCACTACAGTGTGCCATCAAATCTCACTACAGCATACATCAAATCTCACTACAGCATACATCAAATCTCACTACAGCATACATCAAATCACACTACAGCATACATCAAATCTCACTACAGCATACATCAAATCTCACTACAGTGTGCCATCAAATCACACTACAGTGTGCCATCAAATCTCACTACAGCATACATCAAATCACACTACAGCATACATCAAATCTCACTACAGCATACATCAAATCTCACTACAGCATACATCAAATCTCACTACAGCATACATCAAATCTCACTACAGTGTGCCATCAAATCTCACTACAGCATACATCAAATCACACTACAGCATACATCAAATGTCACTACAGTGTGCCATCAAATCTCACTACAGCATACATCAAATCACACTACAGCATACATCAAATCTCACTCCAGTGTGCCATCAAATCTCACTACAGCATACATCAAATCACACTACAGCATACATCAAATCTCACTCCAGTGTGCCATCAAATCTCACTACAGTGTGCCATCAAATCTCACTACAGCATACATCAAATCTCACTACAGTGTGCCATCAAATCTCACTACAGCATACATCAAATCTCACTACAGCATACATCAAATCACACTACAGCATACATCAAATCTCACTACAGTGTGCCATCAAATCTCACTACAGTGTGCCATCAAATCTCACTACAGCATACATCAAATCTCACTACAGCATACATCAAATCACACTACAGTGTGCCATCAAATCTCACTACAGCATACATCAAATCTCACTACAGCATACATCAAATCTCACTACAGCATACATCAAATCTCACTACAGCATACATCAAATCTCACTACAGCATACATCAAATCTCACTACAGCACACATCAAATCTCACTACAGCATACATCAAATCGCACTACAGTGTGCCATCAAATCTCACTACAGTGTGCCATCAAATCTCACTACAGCACACATCAAATCTCACTACAGCATACATCAAATCTCACTACAGCACACATCAAATCTCACTACAGCATACATCAAATCTCACTACAGCATACATCAAATCTCACTACAGCATACATCAAATCACACTACAGTGTGCCATCAAATCTCACTACAGTGTGCCATCAAATCTCACTACAGTGTGCCATCAAATCTCACTACAGCACACATCAAATCTCACTACAGCATACATCAAATCTCACTACAGCATACATCAAATCTCACTACAGCATACATCAAATCTCACTACAGCATACATCAAATCACACTACAGTGTGCCATCAAATCTCACTACAGTGTGCCATCAAATCTCACTACAGTGTGCCATCAAATCTCACTACAGCATACATCAAATCTCACTACAGCATACATCAAATCACACTACAGTGTGCCATCAAATCTCACTACAGCATACATCAAATCACACTACAGTGTGCCATCAAATTTCACTACAGTGTGCCATCAAATCTCACTACAGTGTGCCATCAAATCACACTACAGTGTGCCATCAAATCTCACTACAGCATACATCAAATCGCACTACAGTGTGCCATCAAATCTCACTACAGTGTGCCATCAAATCTCACTACAGCACACATCAAATCTCACTACAGCATACATCAAATCTCACTACAGCACACATCAAATCTCACTACAGCACACATCAAATCACACTACAGTGTGCCATCAAATCTCACTACAGTGTGCCATCAAATCCCACTACAGTGTGCCATCAAATCTCACTACAGCATACATCAAATCACACTACAGTGTGCCATCAAATTTCACTACAGTGTGCCATCAAATCTCACTACAGCATACATCAAATCTCACTACAGCATACATCAAATCCCACTACAGTGTGCCATCAAATCTCACTACAGCATACATCAAATCTCACTACAGCATACATCAAATCTCACTACAGCATACATCAAATCCCACTACAGTGTGCCATCAAATCTCACTACAGCATACATCAAATCTCACTACAGCATACATCAAATCTCACTACAGCATACATCAAATCCCACTACAGTGTGCCATCAAATTTCACTACAGTGTGCCATCAAATCTCACTACAGTGTGCCATCAAATCGCACTACAGTGTGCAATCAAATCTCACTACAGTGTGCCATCAAATCTCACTACAGTGTGCCATCAAATCTCACTACAGCATACATCAAATCTCACTACAGTGTGCCATCAAATCTCACTACAGTGTGCCATCAAATCCTACTACAGCATACATCAAATCTCACTACAGTGTGCCATCAAATCTCACTACAGTGTGCCATCAAATCACACTACAGCATACATCAAATCTCACTACAGTGTGCCATCAAATCTCACTACAGTGTGCCATCAAATCTCACTACAGTGTGCCATCAAATCACACTACAGCATACATCAAATCTCACTACAGTGTGCCATCAAATCACACTACAGCATGCCATCAAATCGCACTACAGTGTGCCATCAAATCTCACTACAGTGTGCCATCAAATCTCACTACAGTGTGCCATCAAATCACACTACAGTGTGCCATCAAATCTCACTACAGTGTGCCATCAAATCTCACTACAGTGTGCCATCAAATCACACTACAGTGTGCAATCAAATCACACTACAGTGTGCCATCAAATCTCACTACAGTGTGCCATCAAATCACACTACAGCATGCCATCAAATCTCACTACAGCATGCCATCAAATCTCACTACAGTGTGCCATCAAATCTCACTACAGTGTGCCATCAAATCACACTACAGTGTGCCATCAAATCTCACTACAGTGTGCCATCAAATCTCACTACAGTGTGCCATCAAATCACACTACAGCATACATCAAATCTCACTACAGTGTGCCATCAAATCACACTACAGCATGCCATCAAATCGCACTACAGTGTGCCATCAAATCTCACTACAGTGTGCCATCAAATCTCACTACAGTGTGCCATCAAATCACACTACAGTGTGCCATCAAATCTCACTACAGTGTGCCGTCAAATCTCACTACAGTGTGCCATCAAATCACACTACAGTGTGCCATCAAATCACACTACAGTGTGCCATCAAATCTCACTACAGTGTGCCATCAAATCTCACTACAGTGTGCCATCAAATCACACTACAGCATGCCATCAAATCTCACTACAGCATGCCATCAAATCTCACTACAGCATACATCAAATCACACTACAGTGTGCCATCAAATCACACTACAGCATACATCAAATCACACTACAGCATGCCATCAAATCTCACTACAGCATACATCAAATCACACTACAGCATGCCATCAAATCTCACTACAGCATGCCATCAAATCACACTACAGTGTGCCATCAAATCACACTACAGTGTGCCATCAAATCTCACTACAGTGTGCCATCAAATCGCACTACAGTGTGCCATCAAATCACACTACAGTGTGCCATCAAATCTCACTACAGTGTGCCATCAAATCTCACTACAGTGTGCCATCAAATCTCACTACAGTGTGCCATCAAATCTCACTACAGTGTGCCATCAAATCACACTACAGCATACATCAAATCTCACTACAGTGTGCCATCAAATCTCACTACAGTGTGCCATCAAATCACACTACAGCATACATCAAATCTCACTACAGTGTGCCATCAAATCTCACTACAGTGTGCCATCAAATCACACTACAGCATACATCAAATCTCACTACAGCATACATCAAATCTCACTACAGTGTGCCATCAAATCACACTACAGCATACATCAAATCTCACTACAGCATACATCAAATCACACTACAGCATACATCAAATCTCACTACAGTGTGCCATCAAATCTCACTACAGTGTGCCATCAAATCTCACTACAGTGTGCCATCAAATCACACTACAGCATACATCAAATCTCACTACAGTGTGCCATCAAATCTCACTACAGTGTGCCATCAAATCTCACTACAGCATACATCAAATCTCACTACAGTGTGCCATCAAATCTCACTACAGCATACATCAAATCACACTACAGTGTGCCATCAAATCACACTACAGTGTGCCATCAAATCTCACTACAGTGTGCCATCAAATCTCACTACAGCATACATCAAATCTCACTACAGTGTGCCATCAAATCTCACTACAGTGTGCCATCAAATCTCACTACAGCATACATCAAATCACACTACAGTGTGCCATCAAATCACACTACAGTATGCCATCAAATCTCACTACAGTGTGCCATCAAATCTCACTACAGTGTGCCATCAAATCTCACTACAGCATACATCAAATCACACTACAGTGTGCCATCAAATCACACTACAGTGTGCCATCAAATCTCACTACAGCATACATCAAATCTCACTACAGTGTGCCATCAAATCTCACTACAGCATACATCAAATCTCACTACAGTGTGCCATCAAATCTCACTACAGCATACATCAAATCTCACTACAGTGTGCCATCAAATCCTACTACAGCATACATCAAATCCTACTACAGCATACATCAAATCACACTACAGCATACATCAAATCTCACTACAGTGTGCCATCAAATCTCACTACAGCATACATCAAATCTCACTACAGTGTGCCATCAAATCACACTACAGTGTGCCATCAAATCCTACTACAGCATACATCAAATCACACTACAGTGTGCCATCAAATCACACTACAGTGTGCCATCAAATCTCACTACAGTGTGCCATCGCTTCCCTCACAAGTACCTGATTTTACTCCTGGCCGGATACGTAATAGACAATGCGAGTTAAGCACCTTGCTCAAGGATGCAACTTTGGAAACGCACAGCTTTGAATGTGGCGCTTACCAGCTGCTAGCTTGGATGGGAAAAATTAGCCATACATGAAACACAACATTTGTGCACTAAATGAGAACAGTCGCTTTTTTTCATGTGGGTGCTGCACTTCACATCTTACACCATCCACCACAGGATGGATGGATGGAGTTTTACGGCCTATCAGCCTTTGTAGGTTATGTAAGGCCAAGCAAGAAAATCACTAGAAGAGTTCCCAGCAAGTGCAATTCAAGTCACGATGTCCCTATTTATTCGCCTCTTACAAATCGCGTAGGGAGACGCGGTGGGTCAATTCTTACCCCGAACCCACAGGGGACCACCACAGGAGGGCGAAGGTATAAATTCATTGAGAGAAGACAACATGTGGCAAGACTGCAAATTCCTGCTGAAGTAAGACAAGCGGTCATCTGGAGAAGAATGCTTAATGTATTCTCACAAAATTCAACCCTGAATATTGTGAATTCCTCTTGGGGGGGGAGTGGGCCACAGTTGCACCTGCTTTCTGTGTGTTGGGGGTCAGAATAGACCCAACGTGATTCATAAGCGGTGAATAACTAGGAACTTCATGACTTGATTTGCGCTTACTCTATACTATGCTCTAGTGATTAATTTGGTGCTCAATGGCCTTACATAGCCTACAAAGGCTGAGAGGCCATAAACTCATTCATCCATCAACAGCTGCACCTGCTTGTCAGCTGTAATACTACAACCTGAAGTTCTGAGAGTAAAGGTCATCACGGCCTTTGGACAGGACGTGGCCGACAGGGTGAACTCCAGCAGATGGCAGCCTCCTACTAGCCATACAATACAATAGCAATACAACTTGTCTTTTTCCATTCCTCTGTCCCTCCCTGAGAGTGATGCATTGGGGATTGTCTGAGCCTGAACAGCCATCTCTGGATTAAATTAGTGAACAAATCGTTGTCTGGAGTTACATAGTCTGTGCAGGCTGTTTGAGTCCACTGATTAAAATCACTAGAACTGGACCCATCAAATCAGTTCTGTGGCACAATGGTCCTCCTCTTGCCGGGGACAAACAACAGCCTGCACAGCACTTGGGTTTTGCTGAAGCTCTTCACCAGCTTTTCATCCCAGAGTGCCAACATGTGAGGAAGTTATTTTCCTCATTAGACTTTAAAATGTAAAAAGTAGTTGTTATGGCAAAATAATATAAGGTCAGTTGGTCAGCCTAATCTTTAACAAATATATTATTTTTTAATAGAAGAGGCCAGACTGAACATAAATCAAGTTTTATCCCTCCAGGTTTACTGGAGGTCCTACAGACTTTATCTGTCTGTGTGTGTGTCTGTCCCGACTCCACGGCTGATTTCTCAAAAACTACTGGACGGATTTCCTTGACATTTTGCACACTAACTGGAAGTTAGGTCTGATTGAATGTATCAAATTTTCAGAATCGAGGCTTGAAGAGAAAGTGGTTTTTAAGGTCGTACACTCGACATCGCCTCCCCAAATACTCCATTCATGGAATGGCCAAATTGCGAAATGTGTGACGTCATCAACAATGTGACGTCATTTGCGAGTAGAGTTTTGAGGATAATGAATTTCGTACACTCGGAAGCACCTCCCTAGATAGTCAATAGATGTAAGAGCCTAATCTAGTCAAACTCTTTTCCTACGTTCACAAAACATTTGGCTTTTTCATATGATGAACGTCTACCAGCAGACGCAAAAAAGCGATACTACGCTGTGTTGGCGTCAAATTCATTCCATTTGTGAAACCGGTAAAGTATATGTACCATCTAGATCATTGCCTTCGCTGGTTAAAAGCCTGGAATCGCTCAGTGAACTAGCTGAATGTCGACACAATCACGCGGCACTGTTGTACATTTGCAGTCAACGTAAGATCTCTTACGACGATTTGATTCAAGGCCTAGTGCTAATTGTTTTGATGGTCTGGTCTCAGTGTCACAAAAATATGATGATTTAATCAATCCCTGATTAAAAAAATAAGTATGTTGCCCTATATTGATCGACATTCTGAGTGAAATAGATCTATTTCACTGTCCCACCCGGCGAACTAGCTTGTTGCCGGCTGTATCGAGCTTGTGTGTTCGTGTAGGCCTACTCAAAAGTCAAAATCACAGTCGTCTCCGAAACAAGGAATAATCAGAGTAAGGGGGAAAACATTTCGTTTGTTTTGTTTTGTTCTTGCAGCACTTCAAAGATGGTGTGTAGGTCTGTGACTGTCTGTCTCCATGTGTTTTGTGGTGTGTAGGTCTGTGACTGTCTCCATGTGTTGTGGTGTGTAGGTCTGTGACTGTCTTCATGTGTTGTGTGTAGGTCTGTGACTGTCTCCATGTGTAGTGGTGTGTAGGTCTGTGACTGTCTACATGTGTTGTGTGGTGTGTAGGTCTGTGTCTGTCTCTCTCCATGTGTTGTGTGGTGTGTAGGTCTGTGACTGTCTCCATGTGTTGTGGTGTGTAGGTCTGTGACTGTCTCCATGTGTTGTGGTGTGTAGGTCTGTAACTGTCTACATGTGCTGTGTGGTGTGTAGGTCTGTGTCTGTCTCTCTCCATGTGTTGTGTGGTGCGTAGGTCTGTGACTGTCTCCATGTGTTGTGGTGTGTAGGTCTGTGACTGTCTGTCTCCATGTGGTGTGTAGGTCTGTGACTGTCTGTCTCCATGTGTTGTGTGGTGTGTAGGTCTGTGACTGTCTCCATGTGTTGTGTGATGTGTAGGCCCCAAACTAAAAGACACACTTTTGTATGATTTATCTGTCTGTATGTCCCGACTAAACGGCTGATTTCTCAAAAACTACTGGACGGATTTCCTTGACATTTTGCACACTTACTGGAAGTTAGGTCCGATTGAATGTATAACATTTTCAGAATCGAGGTTTGAAAAAAGTTACTTTTTACGACATACATTGCAAAGAAAACGCTACAACAGAATCCGAATGCAAAATGCATGACGTAATCATTTGACGTCGAATAACGTGACGTAATTTCAATGAGATTTTCTAGGAGGATTAATTTCGAGAACATTGGTGAAGGAGAGAGAAGGATTTTTTACAATGCGGGTCGTTTCGTATCCTGGATGTTTCGTACCTAGTCGTTTCATACCCTAACCCTAACCCTTACCCTTACCCTACGGGTTAGGGTTAGGATTAGAGTTAGGGTTAGGGTAGAAAAGGTACGAATCGACTAAATGAGGTACACAACGACTAGGGTAAGTTGCATCCATGGTACGAAACATCCAGGGTACGAAACGTCCTGTATTTGATTTTTTATCCCTCCAGGTTTACTGAAGGTCCTCACAGCTTTATTGGGTTTTTTAAAATGCCAAAACCTGGAGGTTCAGCGCCAGCGGTTTTTATCTTTCACTTTTGTGCGATTGGCATAAAAAAATTAGGTTGGTCGGATAAACTCCTTTTCTTTTGGGGGTGGGGGTGGGGCCTTAAAGGAGCCAGGCAGTTATGACCTTTACGTTGAGATAAATGTGGGCTTATGAAAACTTATGTTTTTAGTTATTTGACATGTGCAAGCCAAGCAGGTGAAGCTGGAAAACATTCAGCAAACCCATTTTCATTGCTCCAATTCAAGTGGGGCACCATGTCTTCCAATACTTCTTCCCTCTGTGGGTTGAGGGTTACAAGAATAGTCCTATCACGTCTCTCTACACAATTTGAAAGAAGCGAATAAATAGGGACTTGACTGATCTTACTCTTACTTTAATAGGTTATCACAAGAAATGGCCTTACATAGCCTTCAAAGGCTGATAGGCTATAAAACTCCATTCATCCATCCATCCATCCATCCATAACTTCTGCCATGACTTATAACCTACAGTGTCTTGGTCTTTCTCTAGGTAGCAGTTGCACCTGCTCCAAACATTCATTTCCTGAAAAAGTTTTGTATCTCCTTTTCAGGAATACAAGAAAAAGAATAAATCACACTTGACTTCTACAGAGAGTTTATTCATCCTGAAGGAAACATGCTAATTTTCATATGTACACACAACCCTATGCATTTTCAACATAAATGCTCATGTACATTGATTCAATGCCCATGCAAATGATCAGACACCCAAAAGTTAAATAAGCAAAAGGAAACAAATGACACAGGGGCAATCCGAAGACTCCCTTTGTTGACATATTTGAGTCAACAAAAATGGATTACTAAGTCTTAGTCTTCATCTGGCAATAATTGCCAGCTATTTAGATCTATTAGAAGAGGAATAAATAATCTAAGTACTGGTAACATTTAAAATATTCTTGAAGAAAAGATACAAGATGCCATCACCCAATGAGTCTTCTTAATATCTGCCCTGCAGAGAAGCCTTGTCAACAGCTGAAAGCTGTGCATTCATATTTGGAAGTAAAAGTATTAAACAAACAGTTATGAAAAGATTTGTTTATTTATTTTTCAAAAATAATATCTTACAAAAGTTACACTCAATAAATGAACACTGTCATTTAATACTGTTCCCTTATTGTCCAAATTCACTGATCCCCACCTTTATCTGCATAAATGATCAATCATTTACCAGCGCTCAGGCACATGGTAAATAAAGAGACAGGTATTGACAGTGCCGTCATATTTCCTGCTAGGAAGAGCAGCCCATATAATGACATCATAATTCAATTTGCTTCCCATATACATAGAATCCTATTTCAGAACTGTCTGCTACAGAAATGCATTGTAATTATGTACACTGCTGTCACTTGTGCATGACTGCTCCAATGAGGAGATGTCCATGAAAAGAAAATGGCACTACTCTGTTTGGGGATGATGAGTACCAATCTTAGCAGGGACCCATCCTAGGAACAGGTTTGGATGCAGGCATGGTTAAATGATTAAAATATAGTGGAAAAACAGTCCAAAAATAATGTGCTCTTACTATATGTAATCCCCTCTGTAATATCGCCAAAAGTTATGTAAACTTTTGCTCAAAACACTATGTTTTGGCCATTGGTCTAAGACTTGTCTTTATAAGGATAGGTGTTTTTTTTTCCCGAGGACACATTCTGAAGTTCAAATGTTGCTTCAATAAAAAGACATCAATACCATATATAAAGACAAGTACAATGTCCTTTCAAAAATATTGTTACTGTACTGGCATGTTTCACAAAACTATTCTACTGTGTGCGATGTTGCTGAATTGCTGTGATATGAGTTGCACATGGCATCAGCAACATGAACACTGAATAATGTTGGGAGTGTGATTTTAATCAGCGTTCATGGTCGATCCTCCGATCTTCCAAACTCCAAGGGAAACTACTCTCAGCTCCTAATATGGACAGAATAGAATAAGGGGTTGTTCCCCTTTAACCAAGTGCAATACTGAAACACTACATATTGCAGCACTATCTCAAAGAAGTAAAGAGTAAATTAAGAATTCGATGTCAGTTGTGATATAGTCATTCAGCATCTTACTTCCTTTTTATATGAACGAAAGAACATTGGCAGGACCCATCAACTTCATACTTCTTTTGTGTAGATAAGTTGGAAGGGAAGGGAAGTTCCTATAAATATGTTTCTTTTTTTTTGCTTTGGCACATTGTTATTCAAACAGCCTCATACTTCAGCTTGATTTGAATGAAAGAACATTGGTGGGTAAAATAAAACGTCCAACACTAAGTACAGATTTAGGGCATGAGGAGGCCATTTTTATCCCAGCAAAGAGACAAACCTTGACCTAGGACAGGGGATACCCCCAACCTGCCAGCAGCCTATGACTCATTGGTGAAGTCACATGGTCATATGGTTGCTCTCCATCATGAGCACAGAACTAGCTCAGTATACCAGTCACTTGCTGTCGAAAACTGTTGGAGAACACTTAAAAGCTTTACAAGAAAGTTAAGCACAAAACTTTGACATCAATTCCCAACTAGTAGTTTGTAAGTACTAAGTCTTGAGCCATTTCATGAAAAGTTCATACCTGATTTCTATGTCCCTTCATCTCCTCTCCCACTGCCTTTTCTGGTGCCTCTTTCGTCCTCTCACTTCCTGCCCTGCTGTGCACATTGGTGTCCTCCTGCCACTTCTTCTTGTCCTTCTTGTGTACTCGAATCATGTGGCGGCGAAGAATGGAAGAGTCTGTGAACTCCCTCTGACAAAGCAAGCACTGAAAGGGCTTGATGCCACGGTGAATCCGCTCATGTCTTTCCAGGGCCTGGCGCTGGACAAAACCCTTGCCGCAGAAGGAGCAGATGTTGTCCTGAAGGCAAGATGGTCATCAAGACTGGATTCAGTTTGGTTTATTTTCCACCTAGAACTTTGATACTTTAGAAATGGAATGAGGATGTGTGTGTGTGTGTGTGTGTGTGTGTGTGTGTGTGTGTGTGTGTGTGTGTGTGTGTGTGTGTGTGTGTGTGTGTACATGCACAGGAGTATGCACATCTGTCATTGTTTGTCTGCCTGTCTGCCATACACATATTATGTACAACAAACAAACAAATATAAAAACCAAACACAACATTTACAGTCTCACCCATAATCTGATAATATATTACTTGCTCAACCATGAGACAACACATTACCCTCTCTCCATCACTAAAATGTATTCATAATTTATGCTCACACATGCAAGCACACATTTTCTATCTCTCTCTCCTCTCCTCTCCTCCCTCTCTCTCTCTCTCTCTCTCTCTCTCTCTCTCTCTCTCTCTCTCTCTCTCTCTCCCCCTCCTCTCCTCTCTCTCTCTCTCTCTCTCTCTCTCTCTCTCTCTCTCTCTCTCTCTCTCTCTCTCTCTCTCTCATGAGGCAGAGGCAGACAAACCCGGAAAGTCTGAGGCATCATCCAGATCTTCCTCTGCTGTACATCCCGCTGCAGACTCCACTGACTAAACCCTCAGTAGCAAGTTTCCAACAGTGACAGCAGTCCACGTTCGCCTACAATCACCATCGCAACACTATGACAGGGTTGATGACAACGTTGGCAGACTAAGTATGCGGAGCGAGCATGTCGGCTTGAGACAGCAGTCTGCACGGACTTCATGAAAATAATTCGGTGGCAGACTCTTCCAATCCCTCTTTGCACCCTTCATTCTACCACTGGTGACAAGTACTGAAGTAGTGATGTTATGTACATGATGTATACGTTTGAGTCACTTGAACGCGTTGCCAGTCATTATGTAATGGGCCCACATGGTCAATAAAATAAAATATTCAGTTCAGGTCAGTCCAGCTCTCTCTCTCTCCCCCCTTCCCCCCCCCCCCATTTGGGAAAGAAGCAACATTATATGTCACCTCAGTTTTTACCTTTGTCCCCGTGTGGATTTTCACATGGTTGTTGAG
>JAWQFJ010028253.1:0-20000 GCA_034096865.1 Theodoxus fluviatilis | reverse complement strand
CGCCGCAGCCTCGTCCAGTGCGTACTCATAATTTTTGACTGCTTCTTGTTCCCTTTTCCTCTCCCAGTTGGTTTGGTCGGCAGCACCATTCTGAATCTTATGTCGGACAAGGAATTCCTCCAAGAACTTATTGACAGAACAGACGGCCAACCAGGTACCTGCCACTCGAATCGACCCTTCGCATGCACTTAGTTGAAGGCCACAAAGATCGTCTGTAGAGTTAATTACGTATTCCAGGTATGACAGCACAATTGCAGGATCCTGGAAGTTCTCCAAGAATAATCGGGATATCTCAACTATGGCACTTGAGAAAACAGAGCGGCATTCACCCATATCTCCATCTCACTTGATCCTAAATTATGTAACCCCTCGTGTTTTCCTGCTGCTTGACCAGCCAAGGACTCTGACTATCTCTGAACTTAATTTTTAAAGAATTTCTAAGAGGGGAAATAATCGCTGGCGTTGAAGGGTAACTTCCCTTGCTCAGAGGCGCCCGCCCTCCTCTCTTGCGTTGAGACAAAACTGCATGCCCTCCTTGTCAGTTCAGCTTTCGGGACCTGCTCCAGTAGTTCAGTGAGAGGCGGCCTCAGGCAGCCAAAGAGGCTATCTAGGGGGCATCAGGACGCGATCAGATAAATAAGACTCGACCTTCCGTCAAAGATTATAGGTGTAACCTATAATCTTTGGGGGCATCAGGACGCGATCAGATAAATAAGACTCGACCTTCCGTTGAAGCCACGATGGAAGATTGAGTCCAGCCCACATGCAGCGAAACACCCCCCACCCCCTCCACCCCCACCCCCCACCCACACCCCCCACCCCAACCCGGCCCCCCAAAAAACAACAACAACAACACACAAAACAAACAACCCAACACCAAACCCATGTAAACCTACACCCATCTACCAATTAATGTATCTGTCATTCTGTTCGGCTCGTATCTTCACTGTCAACCTCCCTCCCTCTCTCCCCCGATCCCTCCCTCCCTCTCCCCCCCCCCCTCCCTCCCTCCCTCCCTCCCTCTCTCCCTCGATCCCTCACCCCCCACCCCCACCCCTCGCTATTATCTGGGAACTTTGATCAAGTTTCGTAATTTGAAACTTTAGTTCGATATTTTCCCCCGCGAATTTGTGGTGGAGTTTTAAAAGGGTCAACAGTTTCTACAATTATTCGGACATCATTTCAAATACAACATAAGGATAACGTTGCTGAATGATCCCCTCATTGTCAGGATCTATACTGACTGCTGGACTCTCAGAGTCACACGGTCAAAATTGGTCTTGAGCTGTCAGAGGCTCTCAATGGGGCAGTGGGGGCTGCATCCTGTCATATCAGACCTTGCCGAGCTCATCTGTGCAATGGCAAATTATTTACATTAACAAATAATGATCACAAAGATCGCAGGGAGGTGTTGGAATCACAGGTTTAGTATGGAAACAAACGTTTCGGGCGTAGCCCTTCATCAGTTTGGTTATGAAGACATCGTCGCAGGAAGGCCACATCCCCGACAGCACACCAGGGCTGGACCAGCCCTGGACCAGCCCTGGCATCCAGCCCTGGCCAGCCCTGGCATCCAGCCCTGGACTAGCCTAGAAATGGTCATTGGGCCAGCCCTGGACCAGCCCTGGCATCCAGCCCTGGACTAGCCTAGAAATGGTCATTGGGCCAGCCCTGGAACAGCCCTGGCATCCAGACCTTGCCTATTCCAGGCCTGGGATTACTGCCTTAGGACCTGCATGGGTTCCAGGGGTGGTCTTGTCCAAGCCCGATAAACTGTCTTGAATCCTTCACTTGAATAACTGTAGCATTTTCTTGAAAAGGAGAAGAATTCTCCAGCAGCCATACCCGGCCAGATACAGAGAGAGAGAGAGAGAGAGAGAGAGAGAGAGAGAGAGAGAGAGAGAGAGAGAGAGAGAGAGAGAGAGAGAGAGACAAACACACAAAAACACATCCACATAAACACACACACATGCACACAGAGCGCGCACAGCACACACAAACACAATGAGAGAAGGCAAAAATTGTACAGATTGAATTTAGATTCCAGAAATATCTTACTAAGTGTAAATAACCTTACATGAAAAACAAAGTCATTGATTGACAAGTAACGACATTTATTAGAATTTATCACTAAACAGTCACAGTGTGCAATCTTTGGATTCAGCATGAGTTACATGAGTTGTATAATTATATTCAAAATATATGCATAGATTTATAGATTTAGTTGTACTTTGAGGTTAGAGATAGTTTGGTTTGCTAAATCTATCTATCTGTCTAAGAAAATCAATATTCCATTCTTCCATTTCCTTTCCACTTTCTGCCTACGCATTTTGTTGGGTGGTCTGCGTGCCCGGTCTGTTGCTCTTGCCGCCTTTCTGCCTATCCCGCCAGCAGCTCAGCCACTCTCCTAGGTAAGATGTGTACATCTTCCTCTCGACTTGATGTCGTTTTGAGACAGCATCTGTCAAAACAAATTGGTGAATAAGAATGATATATTTGTGAACAAAGCACAGCTCCAAATAGCAAAACTAAAGCTTCTTCATTCTTCCTCAATAGCTCAGCATTCCATATTCTATAATAACAAATGCGTACAGAACTTGATCAAACACTCTTATTCAGACATATAAAAATGTGCTAAGATTTTGGCACTGCCGCTTCTGATGACAAGAAATGAAATCATTAAATTTATTTTTTCAGGTCTAAATGGAAGTTGCACGATTTAGATGTTTAATATTTCTTACTGAAGAGGGCCCGGTGGAGATTGGACAGCTGTGTAAACGCCGTCTTGCTGAGGTTCGATTTGCCAGATAGGTTGTATTGCAGGTCTAAATGGAAGTTGCACGATTTAGATATTTAATATTTCTTACTGAAGAGGGCCTGGTGGAGATTGGACAGCTGTGTAAACGCCGTCTTGTTGAGGTTCGATTTGCCAGATAGGTTGTATTGCCCCTGAAGAGCTGGCGTCATCAGGGTCTTCCCTGCCATCTGGAGAAGGACTTTGAAGGTTTCCTCCCCAGATTAGAGATGTAGCGCTCCTGAGGAACAAAAGTTGACCAGATTAAGTACAAAATCATGTATATAAACATGGACAACACTAAAAAATTACTATACTAAATCAGTAATGTAGATATCCACAAACGGAAATCCGCTGTGTGGCGGTAGAGGCGAGACAGAATATGGACAGGAATGTGCTATCGAAATGCAGAACATCTGGCAATATGCAGGAAGTTTATCAATAAAGAGTATGGCTATAGAAGAAAGTGTCAGAAAGTTTTGGAGCTAATAGACCTCAGGAGGTGGGGCAGACAAAGAGGAGGAGGAGGAGGAGGAGGAGGAGGAGGAGGAGGAGGAGGAGGAGGGAGAGAGAGAGAGAGAGAGAGAGAGAGAGAGAGAGAGAGAGAGAGAGAGAGAGAGAGAGAGAGGAGTTTTTCACTGTTTATCCAAGCCGAATGACACGTTAGTAATAAATACGCGTAGCATTTTATAATTTCTGGCTTCATATTTCATGGTAAGGTAGTGATTGTACAGTCAGTAACTCCTTACAGTAGAAGTATCTTTTGTTGCTAGCACTTTCTTAAATGTCAAAAATGAATCAAATTATTTCCTACTCCCTGTTGTATTCTACATTTTCTCTGCAGATATGAAATTAAGAAATTTGATATATATCGAGAACTTACAAATTGTTGTCGAGTTGCAGGGTCTGCTAGGGACAGATCCAAACGTTCCAGTTCTTCTTTGGATTCCAGTGGGTATTCAAACTCCACTGGCAGAGCTGGCCTCTGGAGTCTTTGCTCCCCGTCTGCTGCTTCTGTGGAGTTAGCCATCCTCTCACTCATGCTGGCAACCTGCTGATGTAATTGTGACACCATCACCAGCAACTTCTCATTCTGACGCATCAGAATACGAAATTGAGGAGTTAGATCTGAAAAAGAAAATGCAGGAGGATCTACATTAGGGGACAAAACGGCATTGGAAATGGGTCAACACAGTCATGCTTTTCATGGTGAGTTTTTTTTAATAATTGAGGGTTATGTCTTTGCCCCCCATGTTTTGGAGACTTAGAATAAAGAGAATAAGCTGAAAATTTGCACATACATGTAAACACGAATGATAATTTCAGTAAAGTGTGTTAGAAAATTCATTCTTGTGTGATCCTCTTGCAATTCAAGTTTAAACTTTCTTTAACCTTAACATTGATTTTATCAAAATGTAGTTGACATTTTGCAGTGACGATAGTGCTCCCTACTTTATTTTTGCGTTGGTTACTGATAATGTGCAGACATTATAGCTTGCATGTGTAGAAATGGATGCTACATACAATAAAATAAGGTGTATCAATAAAATATACACTGAATATTTTTTAATGTGTGCGTGTTTGATGCGTCAAATTGCATGAGCGTAGCTCAAACACTTTTTGAACAGTGAATTTTCTTGAAAGGCTCCCTGTTCGTCAATTCCATGCAGAGTTATCTCCCCTTTGACCACATTGAGATCTCAATGTGGTCGATTGATGTGGTCGAGTTTTTCCGTGGAAGCAACACTGACGCCCTTGAGGCAAAATATTCAAATGTGGTAAGAGAGAGAGAGAGAGAGAGAGAGAGAGAGAGAGAGAGAGAGAGAGAGAGAGAGAGAGAGAAGAGAGAGAGAGAGAGAGAGAGAGAGAGAGAGAGAGAGAGAGAGGAAGAAGAAGAAGAAGAAGAAGAAGAAGAAGAAGAAGATCGAAGAAGAAGAAGAAGAAGAAGAAGAAGAAGAAGAAGAAGAAGATCGAAGAAGAAGAAGAAGAAGTAGGGCTTGACTGAAGGTGGTGTATGTCTTACTCCTGTAGTGGCTTGGCTAAAGCCTTGAAGGTGGTGTATGTCTTACTCCTGTAGTGGCTTGGCTAAAGCCTTGAAGGTGGTGTATGTCTTACTCCTGTAGTGGCTTGGCTGAAGACTTGAAAGTGGTGTATGTCTTACTCTTGTAGTGGCTTGGCTGAAGACAAGACTCTCCAAGCCATGGGCCCAGGATCAATCCTGCAGGATGACAACGGCACACCACACCATGCTCACGTGGTCCAAGACTTCAGGAGGCAGCAACAAATTCGTCAAATAGACTGGCTAGCATGATCACCAGACATGGCACCCATCGAGAATGTCTGGGATTTGCTGGGCCGGCGCTTCAAACAAAACCACCCGCCTGCAGACAACCGGGGTCAGCTGTTCCAGTTACTGCAGCAGGAAGGGCAGGCCGTCCCTCGGCAGACCCTGGTAAATCTGGTGCAGTCCATGAGGAGACGATGTGTGGAATGTGTGGCGCTCATGGTGGTCACACACATTATTGACCCCAGCCAAATGAAATGACTTAGCCCCTGACTTTCAAAAATAGGGGTGGGTTGGTTTTGACTACGTTTCCGATCTGAAAAATCGTTCTACCGCTGAGTGTTTGGGGTGAAATTCGTGCTAAAAGATGAAATAAAATTGTGACATAAATTTATTATCATATGCCTTTGCGTTTCAATTTTATGCCAGTATTCGTAAGTGACCCTTAACTTATTGTGACTAGTGTCGTTGCCAAATAATAGGCCGGTGTCAACAGGTGTCAAAACTGACTGTCTTTACATCTGCTTGCATCATGTTGACACCTGCCTACTCCTAGAAAGATCTTGTAAGGTTCTTAGTGTAAGCAACGTGCCCCAGGCCAGGTCAGCTGAGATGTAGTGGATGAAACGGGGTGCTTGATCCAAGTACCAAAGATCCTTGATGAATTTGCCAGTGTGAATCCCATGCTTCCTTTCATGCCCATTTTTCTTCAAGAAAACATGCACAAAATGTAGAAATCACAAATTCTTTTTTTCCAAATTGAAGATTTGCTCACTGGCAGTGAATGGGATTTCACTTGGTGCCATTACTCAGTCCCAGTCAGGAGCCCATCTTAGTTTGTTTCCAAATGTTACTTTTGATCAAGCATGTATATTGACAACCTGCAAGGTGGTTCCTATATTCCTGTTCCTTTATGCAAGAAAAGTGGTTTCCTTCAGGAGATGCTTGACGATCATTTTTGTGCTACAGGTTTTTAAGTTACACAAACGATAGGAAGATGTACTAATTTTTTCCCCCAAGAAAGAGGTAGGAAACTAAAGATTTTACATGCAAATTTAAACAAAATTTTGGGTCTCACACTGGTGTACATTTTTGTCCAATCAAAAGTCTATTATGCTGAAATCTACTGAGGGGAAAACTGAGCAGATGGAATACACATAATTATGGGTACCAGGATCACCTCCACTTCTCTGGGGGCATTCCAGACTGATGCAGATTCATCAAGATATCAAAAGTCTCTAGTTCACGTCAGGCCTCCACAGTGAAACCTTGGATGAAGGCAACCCAAGTTCAGTATAGTCCTCTACAAAGCAGTGCAAGGATTGTCACAAGTTACAACACTGCACTTGCAGGCTGAAAATTAATCATGAAGACAGCCTTTTGGCAACTTCACTGGTGCAATTTTCAGAGTTCTTACTGTAAATGAATGCTTATCTGAGGCATATGTCCATAAGTAACCAAAACTGTTCCAAGAGGATTTCTAACATTACCATTCTAACATTATAATTGCAGGTACAGGGGCCAATCCCAAACCATTGTATACATGTTTTGTACCATTGTATATTGCATTTTCATTTCCAGACTAATAACAAAAACAAATGGAGGCTTGAAGTTGAACAAAATTTAATGCCTACATAATCAAACAAAGCATCCCAATATCAAGAACATGCATTTGTGTACATTCCATAGCACATCTGCAGTCTCACATCAGAGTTGAGATTCAATGATTTGGTTGTTGCACAGCTTACCAACCATTTTAACCCAAGCCATCAAGTGAAGGACCTGCAGGAAAATGAATGATATTTTTCTATCAGAAAGCCTGATAGTGAGTGAGTGAGTGAGACAATACAAGACATTCAGAAATGACCTTTCTTGTTCACGATATTTTTTGACTGAAGATACAGCCAACTTGGTGAAATGCTCATCCCAAGAGGCTACGGAAATAGAGAGATTGATATGCTCACTGGCATTCACAGTGTGCATGCAATATTTCTATTACATATTTCCCAATTAGTCATCATTGGGCATACATGAACTGTCAGAAATGTTATGATGTTTTTCTATTAGTCTTTGTTTTTTCTGCACATATATTTTACCCAAGTCCCCAATTCCATATGTTCATGGTGTCCACTGGAAGATCTCCAACATGTACACACTGAAGACCAAATAACCAGGTAAAGCAGCGCCTTCAAAAAGGACAACTGAGCCACATGCTGATAACTACTGCAATGCCCATGGTATCAACAGGTAAAGGGAAAGAAGGTGTTGATTCATTCTGAAGGACCTTATGTTTTTTGTAATGACATTGGGCATGACTAGCGCCAGTAGATTCTCAACTGCCACACAATACATGTACATCTACATGGTTGGGCAAACTTTGCCATTATTTGATGCCCAGAATGACTGGTTTCAGAATGCATAGCTGTACAATTCTTTTTGTAATAGTAGATGTGCATTTGGAGAATGTGAAGATTCCTCATTACAGTCTTCTGTTAACAGGACTTATTCACAATAACAGAAGACTCATTACTATTTCAGTCAGGTTGCCTGTTTGAAAGCTACATGTCAGTGCATTAGACTCCTAGACATCACATACAAGATTTTCACTCCAGGAAATGGTGTTTAAAAAAAGGGTATTTTGGAATTCAAACACAAAAATGACATGACTGAAAGCTTCAAATGTAATTCAAAAGTGTGGGTTTCTCATGGGACATATCTTAGGACTGAAAAATTCCACAACATAGAGATCAAATTCAATTTAACAAAGCACCAATGAAAGCAATGATATGCATTAAAATATATATGGTATCGATTTGAATACATTGCCACAAGCTCAATAACAGACATTTAATGATTACCTTACACTTCTAACAATCCAGCTTTGACTGAACAATCCCAGGTACAAAATTAATTAATTAATCATTGAGAAGGCACGCTGTACACATCATCGATGGTCTTGAAATTTTTGTAAGCAATGCTCCAGTTATACCCACCAGCATCAAATGAGCAAAATTCTTTACATCACTATTCCTTGTCAGTCTTTTAGTTGGTCTATGCTGTCCTGATTGAGGAAAGCAATAATCACAACGCAGTCCATTTTATCCACAGTTCTTTGCCAATGTTTCCTTGAGTAAGGATGCTCTATTGGATTTTCACTCTCCCCTTCAAAAGGCATAACAGTCCAGCTAGGTAATGAAACTGGTAAGTTTTCATGAGTATTATCGTTTTGGTGTACATTTGGTTTTCTAGAAAAGTATTCCAAAATTTCCAAATCAATTTATACTTTAAAAAACAAGAAAAATAAAACAAAGTAAACAAATTAACCTGCATGTATGTATGTATGTATAATTTACTTGTATTGCACGCACTTCCAGCCCAAAGGCTGCACAGTGGCGCATGCACACAAAAAAGTCACAAATTTTCCATGGTTCTACTTCTAGGATGTCCCTAGTAGGGGTCGACTAGGATCCCCTAGTCAGCAAAACGCGCTTGGCGGAAAAGGCACATCTTGAGGCTTTCTCTGAACTTCTGCTTTGGCTCCTGATGCAATGCCTCTGGCAGTTGATTCCATAGGACTGGTCAGTGTACATGCAATAACAAAAATTAATCAAATTTCTCAGAATTATTGAATACAAGACATCCTCCCCATTTAATTTATTATTTGTGGAAGATCAATACATCTACAGCTGGATCATTAAGAGATAAGTTAAATTTTCAAAAATACTAATAACCTTCACCTTACAACCCCTGTAAGATTTATATTTGAAATGCGGCTTTTCCCCCTTCTGTTTTACCAGAATGTTTTCTTTAGTCAAGACCAGTTTGCTTGTTGCACAGGACTTCCTGGCATTAGAAGCATAAAGGGCGTGCCCTGGCCACACATCTCTTTGCCTAATGAAGCGTTCAACCCCGACTTCTCCGCAACCAGCCCAGGGTCAGCTCCATCACCACGGGACAGCCAGCCACCCAAGACTTCTTCCTTTATCACAGTCCACACTCAAAGACTGCTACACTGCCATGACTAGCTCTGTCTCTGTGTCATGCTTGGCCAAGGCCAAGGCCAAGCATTTTTGACCAGACTGTATTTCAGCCTTCAAGACGTCTTGCTACTCTACGAGTCTGCGGCTTCCTTTGTCTCAGTCTCTGCACTGCCACTTTCTTCAGATGCGGGAGGAAGGGCGGAGGAGGGTTCTGCAGCATCCCCTGCAGGGCGGTCGAACATAGGAATGGTGGGTTCTGTCTCCGCTGAGCTGCTCTGCTCCTGTGACTGCGGATCTATGGATGCCTTGGCTTCTTGCACTAGATGCTTGATGCCAACCATCCAGTGATGCACCTGTAATTGCATAGTGATGCACCTGTAATTGCATATAGTGATGCACCTGTAACAGCATATAGTAATGCACCTGTAATTACATATAGTGTTCTACCTGTTATTACATATAGTGATGCATCTGTAGATACACAGCAATACACCTGTAATCACACATAGCAATGCATCTTTTAATATTCACAGTGATGAACCTTTAATTTACATAGCAAAGCACATGTAATCACATATAACAATACACCTGATATTACACATAGTAATGAATCAGTAATGACACATAGTGATTCACCTGCAGTTAAACACAGTTATACATCTGTAATAACACAAAAGAATGCATCTGTAATGATATAATGATGCACCTGAAATAACACATATATGGCAACGCACCTGTGATTTATACACAGTGATGAATCTGTAGTTACAGTGATGCACATGTAGTTATATACGTGTATAGTGCTGTACATTTAAGTACACATAACCATGCATCTGTAATTACACATAGTGATGCATCTTCTTTGCACACAGTGATATACCTGTATTTGCATTCAGTGGATAGGAAACACTAAGAAGAGTAAATTAGCTTTTCAATTGTCTCTGCATGAGAGAACCTTCATGAAATGAAGCTGGTGTCAGCTAGGCATAGGGTAATTTAAAACTCGTCTATCTCAAGGTGTGAGAAGAATTAATGAATAAAAAATTGTCTTTCATGAGTCAGTGAGGAACAACATAAGGCGACAAGACAAGACAAGACAAGACAAGACAAGACAAGACAAGACAAGACAAGACAAGAAATCACATCACATTACATCACAACACAACACAGCACATCAAAACAAATGCTATCTTTTATTGCTGCTATCATATAGTTTGTTTTAAACAACACCAACAAAGTAAAGCAGCTCAAGTGATTCTCAAATCTCTGGTGAGTGTCTCTCTGCACTCAAATCTCTGGTGAGTGTCTCTCTGCACTCAAATCTCTGGTGAGTGTCTCTCTGCACTCAAATCTCTGGCGAGTGTCTCTCTGCACTCAAATCTCTGGTGAGTGTCTCTCTGCACTCAAATCTCTGGTGAGTGTCTCTCTGCACTCAAATCTCTGGTGAGTGTCTCTCTGCACTCAAATCTCAGGCAAGTGTCTCTCCTCACTCAAATCTCTGGTGAGTGTCTCTCTGCACTCAAATCTCTGGTGAGTGTGTCTCTGCACTCAAATCTCTGGTGAGCGTCTCTCTGCACTCAAATCTCTGGTGAGTGTCTCTCTGCACTCAAATCTCTGGTGAGTTTCTCTCTACACCCGAATCTCAGGCGAGTGTCTCTCTGCACTCAAATCTCTGGTGAGTGTCTCTCTGCACTCAAATCTCTGGTGAGTGTCTCTCTGCACTCAAATCTCTGGTGAGTGTCTCTCTGCACTCAAATCTCTGGTGAATGTCTCTCTGCACTCAAGTCTCTGGTAGGTGTCTCTCTACACCCAAATCTCTGGCTAGTGTCTCTCTGCACTTAAATCTCTGGTGAGTGTCTCTCTGCACTCAAATCTCTGGCGAGTGTCTCTCTGCACTCAAATCTCTGGTGAGTGTCTCTCTGCACTCAAATCTCTGGTGAATGTCTCTCTGCACTCAAGTCTCTGGTAGGTATCTCTCTACACCCAAATCTCTGGTGAGTGTCTCTCTGCACTCAAATCTCTGGCGAGTGTCTCTCTGCACTCAAATCTCTGGTGAATGTCTCTCTGCACTCAAGTCCATGGTAGGTGTCTCTCTACACCCAAATCTCTGGTGAGTGTCTCTCTGCACTCAAATCTCTGGTGAGTGTCTCTCTGCACTCAAATCTCTGGTAGGTGTCTCTCTGAACACTCAAAACAACTCAAAATAGGTGTTTTACCTGGCTTACCCAGTCAAATGTATTACTAATGCAACATAAGAAATGTTGAGGGGGGTTTCATGATGGCAACTGACTGGCATATCTCCAAGACTTCAAACTAACACTCTGTGCTGATACAATTCTTACCTCTGCAGTGTGATCAACCATCAAGGCCAAGTGTAGTTTTTCTGCCTCATCAATGCTGTTCTTCTCCAGGGCTGTAAAGCAATGAGGAAAAAATCTAAGCAACTTAGAAATCATAAAAAATATTGATGCTGAAATGTGCCCATTAGAAAAGCACTTTGGAAATGTGTTTATTGTTATCAAATAAATGTTCACTTTTTGGCAGCGCAGTCAAGAAAAGTTTTAAAAGTCTGAAGTATTGCTGCATGACAAACTCTCACAATGTAATCTGAATTCAAATAAACCCAACCCAACCAATCAAAGCAAGACAACTTATAAATGAATTGAAGAAGAAAGTGCAATGATCCAAAGGTGTGAGCCCAGAGAGTCTACACATCTTTAATAAATGAGTCATTTAGTAAATTAAGAAAACTTAATGAAAAATGACTATGCTTTGTTAGAACCAGATCTTGCAACAACAAAAAATGCTAATACTGCAAAGAAATACTCCAGAAATTATATAATAAAATAATTCAAGCAACAGCGAACCATCAAAACAGGCAATATTCCTCGTCAAAGGAAAAGTGACATTCTCACCTGTGACCAGCTGTCCGAGCTGCACTTTGACAGGCTCCGACATCCTTCCCTCTAGCCAGCTCTCCTCCAGGGTGGTAAACTTCCTCTTTATGTCTTCCACTGTCCTGGTCTGCTCAGACACAGACAAGGCGGATGAAAAGACAGGATTGCACAACAAACATGACATTTGCCAAAGTGGAAAGGAAAGCACCTTCTGCCAATCCACTTTAAAAATTGCTGTGAAGCATCAAGCAGCCAACCACCACACCAAAATGGCAGAAGAGTTTATTCAGAAGAACCTAACAGTTCAGCTGAATTGGAATGAGTTAGCTTCTGAACTTTCAGCTGCCTTCTGCTTCCTGTGTTCAACTGAGGCAGTGGAGATTACTTAGACATGATGATAGGTAAAGACGCATCATCCCTACTCAAAGTGTTCGACTGTACATGTTTCTGTCACTTTCTCATCTTGTGTGTACATCTCCGACCATGGGTACATAAAGCATACATGTGCTTCAAAGAAACCAAAGTATGAATATTTAATGAAATCTTTGATAAATTGTCAGATGCAGCTTTTACTACTGAACATGGGGATAGTATCATAGATGCATGTAGAATCCTTAGGCCAGTTGAGCAAAGAGATCTGATTGTTAACACTGGCTCATAAGATTACCTAACCTTCTTTTTATTACTTATACCTCACCAACTCACGGGAGACAGCCTCAGTCTTGACTATCAACGGCTTAAGAAACAAGGAAATGTTTGAGTTGGCCTTACTGAGAATTTGGCCTGGTGCTTTTCAAGACACAGCTGAAGCAGGTGGAGCATGCGTTTCCGGTACTGGTCCTCATCTACCAGGCCAAGCCTGGAAATTTCATCACTGAGGCAAAGATGGGAGGGGAAGCTGGGGTGGTCCACGTGGCCCTGTGGGGGAGGGGAGCCAGGCAGGTTGGGCACCAGGACAGGCACTGGGGTTGGGGTGGAGAGGTTGGGGGCAGGAGGCAGGAGGTGCACATCACCCAACTTGGGGGGCCCAGCCTCTGGGTTCAAAAGGGTGCCTGTGAGAGCAAAATCAGAAGAGGTTATGAAAATTAACACCCAAATGGAGTAATGATTGCTATGTATGAGAAAACTAAAAATATGGTTACTTTTTTAAAATATGAATTTCTGAGCAACTCTGAACTCAGTTCATGTACCATATGGCATCACAAAGCCATAGTGAGCAGCCAATCCACCACCGCATGGCAGTCTAGAAGATGGCCGGTTCTTGAGTGTGATTACACACCACAAGACATAAACCAACATAATTATCATATGTAGTAATGTAGTTGGTACTGTCATTCAATTGTTACTGCCACAAACACTATCATAATGTTTGAACATTTTGTAGTCTCAATTGTTTCAACAAGAAAAGTTTTAATAAAAGTTGTGATAAGTTACAGTAAACTGTGCAAGTCAATACAGAAATTAGAAATAAGAAAAAGAATGGTTTCTTCCTGAATAGAATGGCTTACTGTCTCTTTTCATCTTGCTGTCTACAACATAACTTAATAGAATTTCCCCAGGAGAATCAGTAAAGAATTGCACTGATGCCTGCAGTTCTGTCAACTACAGTGTTGTTTAAGTAGGATGTCACACATCAAATAGACACATTGAGCTCAAATAATGTTTCACAATAAACTCCCCATTCAGCAGCATCTCCCAAAACATAAGTGAAAGAGCACGTATCTGACAGCTATATGGGCAGGCCCTTGGATTGTGAAGATCCAAGGGAGACAACTAGCCCAGGAAAACAACATGGACTCAGTTGAGATGAAGGTGTTGAAATAGAGGGGGTGGGGTGGGGGTGGGGGGTGGGGGGTGTACTAAATGCATGCAGTCAAGATAAGATGTATCAGTCTCTTTGCCCACTCAGTTGGTCATGTACTGGCATTGTTTCGAACAAGTCATTGGATGAAGTGGGTCTTGTAACAGTTCCAGCAATGACTTTTTCTGTGTGGTAGTGTCTTCTTTCTAAGCTGCAGTGCAATATCTCAACCGCCAAAAAACAAGATGACATCAAAAGGCTGGTTGTAACCATTTACAAACATGTTGTCATTCCTTCTCAGTCACTGTCTAATTGTCTATTCATACAGAAGGCCACAGCGCTGAGTTGAGGCCATCAAGCTATTGATCCATAGCTAGGTTGCACAAACCACTCATCTATTCAGAAGCCTCGTTTCATTTAAAAACAAACAATCAAACAAACAAAAACAAAGAACCAAAAACCACGGAGCCAGCAAAACCAGTTGTAGGAATTCCATTAGAGAACAAAACCACCAAGAGGGTCTGCCTCTCTTGGTCCACAATGTTGACCAGGATCACTAGGATCAGCTTGGGGCACCCAACAGGACCTGGTTGCCTAATAAGGCTGAGGGTCACCTGGAGTTTCTACCTGTGCAAAGAGGTGCTCCCACAGGGTCTCCACCAGACATTGGGTAGGCAACCCTCTTGTTCAACAATGTTCTCTTGGGAGCAGCTGCTGGAGCACTCCCTTGGTCCAAGAAAGGAGGGTCATTCCACCCTCTGTCAGAGTTGCCTGCAACCAATATGGCAATGAAGCTTTTCATTAGCCATTGCAACTAATGATAATCGCTGTATGTTCAGATACTAGTACTACAGACGCATGCACTACATTTATCTACCATAACAATTTTGGTCCACATATAAATTATAAACATTATGTAGCCTTGATAAATTCGTCATGCACAAGTATCCCTGTGAAATGCCACAGTACTATGCAGTCATTCAGGATCTTCTCGTGCAATTTTGTACATTATTATCTTATTTTGTACTCATCATCGTTCACAACCCGCACAATTTAAATACTGTAGAGTGTAGGGTAGTATCAACCAATGTCTACAATTACTGCGATAAGTTGCCACGGCGTATGTCGCCAATAATCAGTGTGAATGATATAATAAACATATATCTATATCATGAAAAGTCTCCAAAGCAGATGTTATGTAACATGGTGCACAAAGCAACTTCACTTTATTAACGACAGGTGCTGTCACTGAAAACAGCACTTCGACTAATTTTGTCAACAACACTTGATTTTGTTGACATTCAACCAGAGTGCACGATTATAATGCATCATCCTTAAAATGTGGTCACTTTGTACATCTACGTAACAAAAACGCAGAGAGATGTAACAGGAGGTCGTGGCGATAATCTGGAAACAATCCACATTAAAAGAACACATAATCAATATTCTTTGCACTCAGCTGCCAACTCACCAGGCCTGGGCGCCGCCATTTCTGATCACGTGAAATGTGGAACCAATGAAAATGCACCAAATCATTGCTGCAATTTGTATCTACTAGTGATTATTGGCATTACATTCACTAAATACCTCATATCTTCGTAAAATGTAATTAAATTAACATTAAGATTATTTAAATAGAATATTTTCCATGCAAGCAATTTACGACTACTCTACGTGGGTGTCGTATTTGCCGATGGCATTGCACTGGGGATTTTCGAAGAGATGAGGGCTGTGATCGGCATTATGTCACACGGGGTATTTGCACCCCTGTCGCTCCGTGCCTGCACTGTGACTTAAAAGAGTCGTGGCTGTATGTTTATTTTCGTTGGAAGTGGAAAAACATGATGGATTGCAATTGTTCTAATGGCGGTGTGAAATCCCGGCATTGTGGACGGAATCGAACTGATCTGATAACCGCACTATCGAGGACTACGCCTGTGTATGCGGCAGCGATTGTGCTACTTTTGTGTGCACTCTGCTACCCGGCGGGATCAGCTACGCCTGAACAGAAAGGCGGCAATCCTGATCACGCTTGGCGATCAGAATCAACAGGTAAGGATAATTCGTTGCGACCGCTTCCTGGCTAAACCGCAGGCGCTGTTATTACTTGATGCGTCAGTGAATGACTGCAGTGGACGTACGCTTGGGAAGTTGTCACGCTCGATCCTTCCGTCTTCTTTCAATATTTGACTTGCGAATCAACTGTCAAAGGTTAATGATACCGATATTGTGAGACATGACTTTTGACTCCGACACACGCTGAAAAAGGTTACAGCTAAAGCGCAGAGTATCAGAAATGGTGTAGGCAAAAAAGTTTTGTTAAAGGCAATTTTGAGTTCATCTCGACAGGCATGGACAGCGTAACTATTCCCATTATCATCATGCATACAGATATGTTGCGCTTACTATATACGTGGTGTGAAAGACTTGAACTACTGGGGACCCAGAAACACCTTTGGCCTAGCATCAGCGCCCTTTCGCCCCCCTCCCACCTTTGCCATAGCAAAGAAACACACACGCACGCACGCACTCTTTCCCTCCGTTCCCCTTTCAACAACCTATATACCCACCTTCCCTTTCCCTTCCCATTTCCATTCCCGTCCCCTTCCCCTTCCCCTTCCCATTCCCATTCCCATTCCCATTCCCTTCCCCTCCCCTCCACCCCACGAGACGTTCTCCTGTGCACTCGGAGCATTGGCCGGAGTGAAAATTGCAATTTGACTCTAGTTAGATACTTTTTCATATGAACCGTCGAGCGATTACATCTCTCTGGGCCCCATGACAGGTTGTGAAAGGAAGAATCGTAGTAAAACAAAGCGGCTAAATAGAGAGCCAGTTTACTTAAAGTATTGCTATATTTATTACATGGATATTTATGTATAAAATGTTAGTCACTGGCCTCAAGTTCTGCACTTCATACACAGCTTAATGCAAGTTAATAAAACCATGTTGAGCAACACCACCTGTTGAAATTAAGATAAAAATTCGGGAAGACAATTCAGACTCAAACGTTATCTTAACAGAGAGAATCAACGCCATTCCTAAGGTTTGCAAACTCTGGAAACGGAACGATTTATAGAGGGGCAAAATATGGTTTGGGGTGGGGTGTAGGGGGGTATAGTGCATGCACAAGCGCTTGAAATCTGGGGTGTAGCCACTCTAAGCTTGTTGTGTGTGAACTCCACTAAGAGTGCAGTAGCTTCTATAGTCAAGCCACTGTTAACCCATGAAGCTTGTCAGTCCCTTGGTCACGAACAGTCTGACTTCTGCATGCATTTAGTTAAGGCTTCAGTGATGCCAGCTACTCCTTTGGGCAAATAATGTTCACATTCAGCTGCATACAGCAAGCCTAAAATCAGAGATCACTTTGCCTTTGTGTATGCGTGTGTGTGTGTGTGTGTGTGTGTGTGTGTGTGTGTGTGTGCGCGCATGTGTGTGTGTGTGTGTGTGTGTGTGTGTGTGTGTGTGTGTGTGTGTCTGCCTGCCTGCCTGCCCCTGCCTGCCTGCCTACCTCTCTCTCTCTCTCTCTCTCTCTCTCTCTCTCTCTCTCTCTCTCTCTCTCTCTCTCTCTCTCTCTCTCTCTCTCTCTCTCTCCTCACACACACACACACACACACACACACACACTCTCTGGCCCTCTCTCTGTCTCTCTCTCTGGCCCTCTCTCTGTCTCTCTCTCTGGCCCTCTCTCTGTCTCTCTCTCTGGCCCTCTCTCTCTCTCTCTCTCTCCGGCCCTCTCTCTCTCTCTCTCTCTCTCTCTCTCTCTCTCTCTCTCTCTCTCTCTCTCTCTCTCTCTCTCTCTCTCTCTCTCTCTCTGTCTGTGTCTCATTAATTCTGCCAAAGTTACCATGCCTGTATTATTTGCTTATTATAGTATAGTAGTGAAGAGGAAGTTGCAAAGTTTGGAGATGACGTGACCAGATCTCAAGAGAGTTTGGGAGTCTATGCCTGGGTCAGGTGGCCCTAAACTGAGATCAAAGAGAAGCTGTGGTGAACTAGGCAGGTATATGACTTGTGGGGGATCACCCAGCGGAAGTGCAAACAAAGTGTTGCCTTGCTAGACCAGTGTTATGGTTGCAAATGTATTCCTTCATGATTCATGGGCTGTGACTTACCCTTGGTGTGTTCATATCAGCTTGCAGGTTTACAGTTATGATGTTACATCTAGGCAGTTTAAATTACTGTAACGTTTGCCAACACACAGTGGCACACACACACACACACACACACACACACACACACACACACACACACACACACACACACACACACACACACACACACACCTGCCTATACTGTAACAGGTTACCCAATTGGTGCATGAACATATAAATATATATCATGAAAAAAAATTGCAAAACCTGAGGAAGCTTGGAAAATGTTTCCTGCTGTTATTACATATCAATGAATATCTGCATGGATGGAATGGCTAATTAGTTGAAGAAGGTTTCCCTGTTTGATGTTTCCCTATTCTTTTTAGATTTTAAAGTGACATTTAGTTTGACTTTTTTCAATCTTGGCCATTTGCCAGTGTGGTTGTAAGTCTTTTCCTCAGAATACCCCTGTAGCATACCCAACACCCCTGTGCTGAATATGTGTTCCAAGAGTAGACTCCCTGGGCAGCCATTGCAGGGGGAACTTTGCCTCATGTTTTATCTGTCCACATGTATATTTTCCCTTCTGTGACAAACATGTTTCAGTTTGAAACTTGGAAAAAAATGTAATGTGAACTTACACTGACTTTAATTGTTTAGGAAACTGAATGCATCAAGAAGATTTCAGGGGAAAGAAGGTTTTTACAGTGAGATAAAGAAAACTACCATGTGCTTCAGTATTATGAGACTTTCTTCCTTTTTCTAATTATTATTTTTGTTAAATTTGAAAGATTGATTACAGAAAAAAGTCAATGTTTTTGATTTGCTTTGCTGCTTGAAATGAAGATTTAACTAAATTATATAATACTCTGATGTATTAAAAAACACACACCTGGACTCTTACTGCACTTATGATAGTTTTGGACCATAATTAAGACATATATATATATATATATATATATATATATATCCATTTTCCTGTTAAAATTTACCCAGAGGATGGGTTGTCACCGCTACGTTAATAAAAACTGCTGGCGCTGAACTTCCAGGTTTTGGCATTGGAGGGATAAACAAATCCTTTCTCCCTCACCAATGTCCAATCTCCTCGAAATTATGTCATGTTATTTCATGTCAAATGATCACGTCACACATGCCAAAACTTCCCTTGAGTCGGGACAGAGTTCCGTCCCTTGCTTTCTTTGCAACACCAAAACGAGAAAAAAGTCACTTTCTTTTCAAACCTGATTCTGAAAATGTGATACATTCAATCGGACCTAACTTCCAGTAAGTGTGCAAAATGTCAAGGAAATCCGTCCAGTAGTATTTGAGATATCAGCAGTTAAGTCGGGACTGACAGACAGACACACACACAGACACACAGACAGATAAAGCTGTGAGGACCTCCAGTAAACCTGGAGGGATAAATGCTCTTCTCTTCATCTATGAGAATAATTACATGTTGCATGAAGTAAGGTCACATGCATTTATTGACATAGATAGGTCTGCATCCACACTTGTACTGTCCATACACATAATCAGAAATGTCATTTATGTAAGTGCTGTTAAAGGCTAATTAGGAAATGTCCCATGCATATAGGCTGCTTGTGACATGATGAATATTATGAAGGAAGAACTGAGAAAACACTGGGACAATACTGCTGGTTTCCTTGATGTGCAGGCAACGGAGTAACAAAGCAGTGAGGTTTAGTGGCATCATGTGTCATGGCTGCCTTTGAATGCTGTGCTAGTGCAGTGCAGTGCAGTGCAGTGCGCACATGGGTGCACTTTTAATGCTGTGCAGTGCAGTGCAGTGCCGTGCGCACATGGGTGCACTTTTAATGCTGTGCAGTGCAGTGCAGTGCGCACATGGGTGCACTTTTAATGCTGTGCAGTGCAGTGCAGTGCGCACATGGGTGCACTTTTAATGCTGTGCAGTGCAGTGCAGTGCGCACATGGGTGCACTTTTAATGCTGTGCAGTGCAGTGCAGTGCGCACATGGGTGCACTTTTAATGCTGTGCAGTGCAGTGCAGTGCGCACATGGGTGCACTTTTAATGCTGTGCAGTGCAGTGCAGTGCGCACATGGGTGCACTTTTAATGCTGTGCAGTGCAGTGCAGTGCGCACATGGGTGCACTTTAATGCTGTGCAGT
>JAWQFJ010028252.1:89038-114621 GCA_034096865.1 Theodoxus fluviatilis | reverse complement strand
CTACAAACAATAAAACAGGCATTCAAGTTTGTACATGTATCTCTAAACACCTTTAACTGTCCACAGTGTCATGTTCTCTGTCTTTATGGCGCGTGCTAAGAGCAAAGGCAAAATACATGTTGCACATGCAAGGCAAATCGGCCTATTTGAAATAGGCAGTCCAACAGGGGATGACTAAAGGTCACGGGGGATTATTGTCTGGTAAACAGGTAATCAGCCATGGGAAACCATCACAATGCGTGTATGCAAACATGCAGTGATAGCATCAAGCATCTTCCACAAACAGGGTAAACTTTTGGGTGAATAAAATTTCAAAGAAGCAATCCTGCAGGTATGCTATAGTGAAATATGTTTATGTCAGCAATGGTGATAAAAGGATTGCAACATTAACATCCTTCACAGTAATGAAATTTTGTGGGAAAGCATGGTCACTACACAAAATCACTGTCATCAACATTGCAAATGCATGTGGGCAAATAACAATGCAACTTTGTCACATAGCAATATGAAAACTTATCAAAGAATGAATCATATTAACATATTTCCACACATTCTTATAACTACGGCATTGTGCCTTGTGTATGAGCTTGAGCATGGAAAGAACTATGGGAGTGTAAATCTGACACAGGTTTTTCATATCTTCTGACATGGGTAAGTGGCTAGGCCTCCCCTAAAACATTCAACAATGGAACAAAGGCATAGGTGCCTCGTGACACATATACACCAATCACTCCCATTTCCCTTGTGGCAACTATGTTGAAATTCCACTGGAAAATATCAAACACCAGATTACATTATTTTTTGTTAATGCATAGTTCATGCAAGCAAATTGTCAAGACAATTCAAATGAAAGTCACTCATTCCTGGACCAAATACAAAAAAAATTTACAACCCAGGAATAAGTTTCCATCTCTTCATGCAACATCACATCATGTGATAATCATTTACTTTTACAATAGAAGATGAGTAGCTCTGTGTTTCATACACTTGTAGAAAACAAAACAATCTGACCAAATCCACACAAAAGTAGTGAAACCCCAAAGGACATGAATCCAAAAGCAGAAGTAATGTAATAGATGAGCGTTGACACAGAAACAATTATTCAATAAGACAGCTAGAAACCTAGCAAACATCCTCATGAAATGGTGCATTATCTCATGAATTCACTCATAATGGGATCAAGAACTGGAAAGCATCATCAATGGGCGAAATGACTATGGAATAAAAATCGTGGTGCCACACGCACAGAACTGGTCAGTTTTAGCTGCCCATAGCAGGCAGCATTGCATTCAAAGGGAAAGGAAAGCAAACCTTTCATTCATTCATAACATTTGTTTCGTTTCCTTGCATCCAATCAAACACAAATTTATCTGTCAACAGCTATTCTGCACTGTGTCATCATTTGCGAAGGTGCAAACTGAGGACTGGTTTGTAACACTGGCAAGGGCAAAATTCATTTCAAACGTCAGTCCATGGATGATAATTCATATAGAGAGATTTTAAACAATGAAACTGAGGGGCTGATGTCTCCGTGTCAGGCCTCTAGGTATTAACTCTGTCAGTTTTACTGATGTCTGGTGTGGCTCACGACGTGAACATCAATGAAAATCATCTGCTAAACTGCGGCAGCACACCGAGACACCGCTGGAAACAACGCCCTTCACGGTGGGGGACAAACGTCTTCTTTTCACGACAAGGTCGTTAGACTGGTCCAGAAGAATGGTGACAGCAGTCCTGCTCACTGCAAGTGTAAATAGAGGACAGCGCAAAGCCAGACCAGCTCTGAGTGTCTAACCGGGGCTCGGAAGGGGTGATCCCCATCGCAAGCTTTGGACATTGTGTAGTGTTTGTAATGTATTCCACATTCAAAATTTGCCCTGCACAGTCTGCAAGCCAGACAGAGAGCCTTTATAAGCTTTATTTCATTCCCTTTTCTTTTCTTGGAGAATTTCATCCCCTGAGAAAAATCCTATGAAATGTGGTAAGTACTAATGTCAGTTAAAATGTTGTCCACAGAGCATTACAAGATCAACTCTACAGTTACACAGAGAGACAGAGAACTCCTTAGCAAAAACGTGGCTCAAAATACTTTCAAGAAGAGACTTACTCAAGAGAGTGTTTTGGTCACTAACTCCTGAGACAGACATTCTAATTTTTCCTCATGGGTAGCATTTATGGCTGCCTACTACCTGGATGTGAAAGGCATGTTGTGATTCAAATTCTTTCTCCAGTGGACTGGGAGCAGGAGAAGGAGCATGGCAGGCAACTGGAAACAGCCTCAGTACTGCTGGCTTGGATTCGATTTCGGCGTTTCATTTTGGCTCCGTGGGTCAACAGCAGTTGAATGAGACAATCATCTTTCACTGCCTCTGCAAGAGAGAGAGGCGTTTCTCCTTCCCTGTTCTGGTGATTCAGGTCAGAGGTCTTCTTCAAAAGAGTCAGTGCCATCTTCTGCCTGTCAACCCTCCAACGTGAGCAGTCAGTGTCCCCAGCGAAACACAGATGAAGAGGAAGATTTCCTTTATTGTCTTCAACATCGGCCTGAGCTTGGTGATCCAGCAGAATATTCATCATTGTTTGATTGCCTTCTTTGGCAGCTACATGCAACGGAGTTTGTCCCTCTTTGTTTTTGTGGTTTACCTGAGCAGCATTTTCAGCAAGAAGTATGGATGAATCCTCTCTACACTGGTGTCCACGTGAAGCAGCATTGCTGTCAGAGCACCACAGATGAAGAGGAAAACTTCCAGTGTTGTCCTCAATATCACGCTTAGCGTTGTGAGTCAAAAGAATTTTCATCATTGTTATGTTGCCATGTTTGGCAGCCATGTGTAATGGAGTCTGCCCATCCCAATTTCTGTGATTGATGTCAGCAGTCGCCTGAGTCAACATTGCACCCACTCTTTCCTGGGAACTTGGAGCCTGATGGCTGAAAAGGAATGCATACGAGTTTGTAGAGCTAGAGTTGCTTTGGCCAGAGTACCAATGAAGAGGCAGGGACCCTGTGTTATCTTCAATGTTCACACTGGCATGGTTGTCCAGCAACACCTCCGCCATGTCAAGGTTGGCGTACCTGGCTGCAACATGAAGGGGTGTTTCTCCCTTCTTGTTCTGTTGATTAATGCCATGGAGTTTTGGCAGAGGCGAGAGTCCAGCTTGGTCACCTGAAGGATGGGTTTGGCGTAGCTGTTGGGTCATGGTTGCCATGTGCCTCCAAGATGCATCACCACTCTTTGAACTAGGGGAAAGTGGTAGAGTTCCATGGTTGCTGTTCACATCAACTTCAGCATCATGAAGCATCTGTGAAGGCTGATCTATGCTGGAATGTTCTTGTTTGTTTTCACAAGCCCATATAGTACTTGCATTTGCTTCCTTCTTGGGGGGGCCAAGATCTAGAGTCCTTTGAACCAGAGCTGTTTGAACATAACTGTGAACTTCAGATGATTCATAGTGATAATATTTCTTTTCAGCTTCACTGGAACAAATCATGTGCAGAGGAAGATCCTCTGCATCATTGAGGGTGTGCACATCAGCATTGTTTGAGAGGAGAAGTTGGGCCATGAGCATATTTTCTGCCTTGAGTGCAAGATGCAGTGGTGTATTTCCATCTTGGTTCCTTTGGCTGATGTCAGATGTCTTCCCAACAAGTAGGTCCGAAAACGAGTCAGCTTCTTCCATGTCAGGCCACGATTCACACCTAAGGGAACAGTATGTATGGAGGGGAAGATTTCCTTCGTTGTCCTTCACGTTGACATCTGCACCTGACATCAACAGACGGCTAGCCCCTGCAATGTTTTCTGATTTGACTGCCAGGTGTAAAGGGGTGAATCCATCACTGTTACTTTGGTTGATAGAAGGAGCCATCATTCTCAGCTCTGTCTCAATATACATATTGGTTTCCTCATCATACATGCTTTGGATGTGGCTAGAGTAGTAATGCAAAGGAAGAGCTCCGCTCCCATCCACTATGTCAGCTTGGGCACCACTCTGCAGCAGTAATTTGGCCATGGGGAGGAGACTGCGCGACTTGACTGCGAGGTGTAATGGGGTATTTCCCGCCTTGTCCTGATGGTTGATATCCAATGTGCTCTTAACTAGAGTCCTTCCAATTTGGGTAACGTGTTCTTGCACAAGCTCCTGCCACTCGCCAGTACAAAGCAAATGTAGAGGCAGGCTTCCTTCTTTGTTTTCCACATTGGCTGCAGCATTCTGATTCAGGAGAATTTTGATCATTTTGAAATGGCCATTCCTGCATGCCAAATGCAACGCTGTGTTTCCGTCATCATTTGCCGAGTCCCTCATGGAGATGCACATGTCCACAAGTGCTTGCATTCTCCGTTTTGTCTGTTTGGAACCAATTTGGAGCATCCATTGTGATGAAGGCAGCGAGAGAAAGACGTGCATGGGAGTGTCGCCCTTGCTGTTCCTGGTATCCGTTCTGGCCCAATGTTTCAGAAGCAGTTCAATCATGGGCATGTTTCCAGTCCTGATTGCAAGGTGCAGGGGTGTGTCTCTTTCTTCGTTTCCCAAACTGATGTCTGAAGTCTTCGCAATGAGCTGCTTTCCCATGCGCTGAGAGTCTGCTGGCGATATTTTGTCTGAAATGCTCAGCACGTGTAACGGTAAGGAACCAGAGCCATCAGGTATGTCTGCTGTGACTGTTTTCTCCAGGATGCGTTCAGCCATATGGACGTTGCCTGATTGAAGTGCAACATGGAGAGGAGTCAGTCCATCTGCGTTCCTGAGATTCAAACTCAAGTCAGATGTTGAGAGGACAACTTTTTTCTCCAGTCTTTTCCAGTTTGTCATCTCTTTCTTTGTCTGCCTTGTCCTTCTGGGAGGCTGCATGCAGAGCAAATGAAGGGGCAAAGATCCCATGGAGTCTTGCACGTTTACTCCTGAACCGTGATCCAGCAGTATGTCCAGCATGGTCATGTGGCCAGACAGGACTGCTGCGTGGAGCGGCGTCCTTCCATCTGCATCCCTGTGGTCTCTGGTCACGGTCATCTCAACTAAGAGTTCTCCAATGGCGCGTTCTGTGCCTCCTTTATCCTGGCAGTCCATAGAGCTGAAGCGGTGGAGGGGCAATTTTCCAGTTCTGTCTGTGACATTCGCAGCAGCTCCATGTGCCAGCAGTATTTTCACCACGGAGAAGTTGTTTCTTTCAAGGGCTAAATTCAGTGGAGTGTCGCTTGCCTTGTTCATGTGATTTTTATCAAATGTTTTGTCTACGAGCATTGTAGAAATTTCAAGCATGTTGTTTGCTTTTACTGACCCTCCATGCACGATGAATAAATGAAGGGGGAGATTTTTTTCAGCGTCTTCTATATCAGTTCTTGCATTCTTGGTCAACAGCAGTTCCACCATGACGGAGTTTGCAGCCTTGCATGCACTGTGCAGGGGAGTGTGTTCATCGCAGTTTCTGTGATCCACGTCAGTGGTGTTTTGAATGAGAAGCGAGCAGATTCGTGCCCGCTCTTCAGCCAACTGTTTCGACGTCTGCTCGCAGAGCAAGTGAAGAGGTAAGGATCCAGTGTTGTCCTCCAGATCAGCACAAGCCTGGTTTGCCAACAAGCAGTCAATCATGCAGAGATTTCCCTCCTTGCAGGCAATGTGGAGTGGAGTTTGCCCTGCCTTGTTGGGGTGGTTGATATCATCCGTCTTGTCAACAATCAACGTTCCCACTTTTGCTATTCTGCTTGTGCGTGTTCCTGACAAATGTTTGCAGTACAAATGAAGGGGCCAATCTCCCGTTTCGGTTCCTATGCCTGTCTTGGCACCATGATGTAGAAGAGCTTCTGCCAAAAGCACATGTCTTCTGATTATTGCTTCATGCAAAACCGTGTTTCCTGATTTAAAGGCCTGGTTGGGGTCTTTTGACCCTTCCACAATCATAGCACTCACTCTCTGAGTTGTGGGAGTGTTTTGTGTGCTAGAGTGCTCACAGTACAGCTGAAGGGGCGTTGCTCCTGTGTTGTCCCGCGTGTTGACGTCGGCATTGCGAGCAAGAAGACTTTCAATCGTGCCCTCCAGTCCTGCCCAGCATGCAGTGTGAAGGAGGGACTGTCCATCTTTGTCAATGATGTTCACATCTGGAGTTTGAGCAATGAGGTGCTTTCCAACGCTTTCCAATTGCTGCTTTTCCTTCTCGCTGTGTTTGTAGAAAATATATGAGGTAAGATGGCGAAGCAGTAGGGCTCCAGAAGAATGCAGTGGCTCTGCACGTGCTCCTTGCTTCAGCAGAATGTCTATCAATGATACATTCATATTTTGTAATGCCAATTTCAAGGGACTGAATCCTTGTCTGTTTACATGGTTAACGTTCAATGTCTTCCTGGCTAGCTTCTCTGCAACATCTTGTAACTCTTCAGAAGACCGTTGACATAGCACATGCAGTGGCAGGTTTCCGTCGCAATCCTCTACATCTGCACTTGCATTTCTCTTGAGCAAGTGCTTGACGACAGACGGTTCTCCATTGTTGAGCGCCAGATGCAGATGTGTTTGGCCTTTGCCATTCGTACTATCGACATCGCGAATGTTTTGTATCAAATGCGCCCTTGCTTGCTTGTAGTGTTTGTCCAGCGAATAAACATGGATTTCACTGTATTCCCAGGGAAATTTCCCATGTTGATCAACCACATCAGCTCTAGCATTTCGTTGAAGAAGTACATTGACCATCTGAATGTGTTTTGATTCCATAGCCAAATGTAAGGGAGTCTTCCCCTCCTTGTTTGCGTGGTTCAGATCAGAAGTTTGTTCAGCCAGGAGGTCTACGATCTTGAGTCTGTCTGACTGTTGTAAATAGTAAGAGTCCCTGTAATCATGACGAAGCATGATATGCAGAGGAAGGTCACCATCACAATTTTCAGTGTCAATACAAACTCTTTCTTTCAGCATTGTCTCCATGATGTGACAGTTCCTGCTTTTGGCAGCCACATGCAACGGAGTGTTTCCCTCCTTGTTCTGGTGGTTTTTGTCCAGAGTTCTTTCAAGTAGCAATGCCTCTATCTTTTGTGCCTGTGCTTTAAGTGGGGTATTCCCACGCACGTAGTGAGTGGCACAGTAGCGGTGTAGAGCCAAATCACCATCCTCATTTTCCTTGTTTACATCTGCTCCTTGCTCGAGCAGCATGTCAACCAAGTAATCTTTTCCTTTGCCAATGGCGAGATGCAGAGGAGTGTTTCCCGTCTTGTTCTGAAGGTCTTTGTCGCGTGTTTTTTCCAACAGCAGTGTTGCCATCCTCTGTCCTAGGGGTGTGACGCTTGCACTCCCATTTTCATAGCAATCACAGTGGCAGTGTAGGGGCAAATTTCCGTGCATGTCTTGTTCGTTTTCACTTGTTGTTTCATCTTCCAGCAGAAGCTGAGTCAGGTGATTATAACCTCCCTTAAGAGTGAGGTGAAGAGGCGTACTTCCCTTATTATTTTGATGGTTTTTTGTGTGTGTTTTTTTTAACATTTCATCTGCTACACGATCTTTCAGTTGACTCGTTTCCACCTGTGAGTCCCTGAGAGATTCACACAAACAGTGCAAAGGAAAATCGCCATTGTTGTTTGCAATGTCGATCTGGGACATGTGTTCCAAGAGAGTGAGAACCATAGAGAGGTTTTCCGTCTGAGCAGCAAGGTGCAAAGCGGTGTTGCCATCCTTGTTTGTGTGAAGTTTGTCGTCTGTGGCCCGCACAAAACAGGTCTCCACTCTCTGCTTCACGATGATGTTGGAACACGCCTCACATTTCTTTTCGGAGGAATAGGAGCTCACCATTCTCTCTCTCCTGTCGCGATTGCAGTACAAATGCAGTGGGAAATTGCCATTGCAATCTTCAATGCTGGTTTTTGCATGATGATTCAGCAGTGTGTCAAGCAAGCAGATGTTACCCTGTTTTGCTGCAAGGTGCAGGACAGTATCCTTTGTGTTGTTACAGAGGTTGACGTCTTTTGATTTCTCCAACAACAGCCTCAAAAAGTCTTGTCGTTCGTGAGGAAAGTTTGCACACAAGTGTATTGGGTACATCCCCGTTTCATCTGCAATACTCATATCTGCTCCATGTTGCAACAAGACTTCACTCACGTCAAAGTTGTTGGCTTCCAGCGCTCTATAGATCAGTGTTCTGCCTTTGTCATCCACGCAGTTGAGGTCTATTTTCCTTTGTTTCGCGACAATGGTTTCAATGAGAACTTTCAAACATTTGACGGATGCTCTAGCTACTGCGTGTTCTATGGGGCGTTTTCCATCCTCATCTTTTGCCGTGATGTCAGCCCCCCGAGAAATGAGCTCCTGTAGGGCAAAAGGGTCTTGATGTCCTGCAGCAAACCAGACATCCACTGCTGCCGTCAACTTTGCTCCCGCCTTCCTCAGCACCTTGCAAAGCTCCGACATCCGGGTCACTTTCAGCTGAAGTTCACCTGAAGAGGGATGTGAGTCTTTGAAGAGTCTTGAGATTACTCCGTCCAATGGATCCTGGCAACCCTTGGGTCTTGATGTTTTGTTGACAAGGAACTGAAGACTGTCAACTTTATCTCCAGTGCAGCATTGCCAAAGGAAGTTCTCGTAGTTTTTCAAATCGACGTCTCTTGTTTTCAGCTGTTGATAGACTTCCTTCAGCAGAGGGACATTTTCGTCACGAAGATTGCACACTGCAGTCACCAGATTTGCATCGACTTCAACTCCATGCTTGATGAGCAGTTGGGCAGTGCTGCAGTCACCAGCACTGCATGCAGTGGAGAGAGCTTCTTGCAGTATTTTCAGTCGTTTTGCGGTGCGGATCTCTGCCAGCTTGTCAGACTTGATCAACTGAGCTGCGAGGGCGGGAACCTTGTGCTCAATGATGGCGGACAAGGGAGAGAATGTTTTTTTTCTGAAATGAAAACGTTTTCTCCGCCTAGAGGTGCTATCTGTTTGCTGTAGGATCCTGCCCATATCATCCGAAGTGAGACTGTGTGATATGAGCTCTTTGACAAAATCAGCATCTTTGAGGGCTGGATGCTGCAAGGCCAATTTGAAGTCTCCTCCTGCAAGTTCCCTGACAAGTCTGGCAGCCAGCAGAGGCCACTGCTGCCTGGGAACAGTGTAGGTCACATCAGTCTGATCCCGCCCACACCCGCCAGTAATTATGTACTCGGACAGTTGCTGGACAGAGCAAAGATCAAGAGCTTCCTGAAAACTGGTTTTACAAACCACGACCACCAGTGAATCCCAGACAGACTGATGGGAAAATTGGAAGCCATTTCCAAGAACATCTCGAGACAAATACACATTGCAGAGGCTGTCCGCGATGTACCTGACTTGTCCGATGTTCACCCTTTCTCTGAGCCCACACATTGCCTGAACACGGGACAGAAACTGTGACGTTTCATCGCTGTCATCTTGGAGGAAGTCCACAGAGAGGCGACCGTTTTTCAACCAAGTCAACACAAGGACAAAGTAAGACTTGGGATCTGAGGTCTTCATGGCTCTGAACTGAGAGGAGAGAAAGTGAGCAGGATTGCGGAAAAAGTCCGCCCCCAGCTTCTGGGCCTCAGGGTTGGACGCAAAGTACGAGCACGACTGGGGGAAGCCTATGGGGGACTCTGCAGAGGCTTTAATCAGGTCTGACACGGGGACGCGGATTTCTGCCTCACAAAACCTAAAGAAATTGCTGAGAATCTCCTCTTCGCATCTGGACCCCCAGTGCTTTTTGTCCTGGAGTTGAATGACCACCAGACTCTGAAAGAGCTCATTGTGCTTGAGGTCTTCTTTGCACGTTTGGTAGATGTGGGTACGAGACACAAGGATGAGTTTCACCTGCTTGGCTCTGACTTTGGCCAACATTTGAGAAGCTTTGGCCTCCCAGCCCTCGTACAAATCCTCGTTGTAATTTCCCTTGCCGAAAATGTCCTCCACTAAAACCACGTACCTCAGGTCACTTGCGTCTGAGCTTTCCAGGGTGCCATGAGACTTGACTGGAGGTGCCGCACTTGCTCCTGGGGTTTCCTCTTCGTCGTTGTTGGGTCCCCCTTCCTGCTGCGCATCCTCGCTCCCGTCTCCAGGCAGCCACTCCCACTGCCTGGGGCGATCCATGTGAACGGGCCTCAGCTTCTGCGACTGCTGAAAGTGGGCCATGGCCTGGAGCGCCAGCGTGGTTTTCCCGTGGCCCGGAAGGCCCAGGATGAGGCAGGCGCCCGTCTCCTCCAGCTGCCTGGTGACGGCGTCCAGGGCCGGAGTCCGCACGTAGCCCTGGCGACAGCTCTTGCTCATCTCCTGTCGGGTGTTAGCTGCCACGGAAAGAAGACATGGCTTCCTGGAAGCATGACTCACACATGAGCAGCAAGGTCATCAAAAACAAAGTGCCATTTCTTTTCTTCCCAAATTATGGAAGTGGACCCTTGTTTAAAGGGAAGCAACTCTGCAATAACTAGAAAAATTTCAGAATGTGATAAAAACCGCTGGCGCTGAACCTCCAGGTTTTGGCAATAAAAAAAAGAAAAAAGATTGGGTTCGAACCCGCAACCTCTCGAGAAAAGAGGGGGGAAAAACACACACACACACAAACACAAAAAACCAGGTCGGGTTCGAACCCACAAGCTCTCGAAAAAAGAGAGAAAAAAAATGTCAGCGCAGAATCGAACCTGGTCATGCATGACCAAGAGTCCAACGCTCTACCAGCTGAGCCATTAGAGAATTGAACTGACGGAGTGTTTGTAAAGTATTTATAACGTTCTTTTCCATAAACCCCCTTGCAAGCTATCGGCCCAGGAAACAATCGACCATATATTTTAAACATGATGGATAGGTTCAGGAAGCTCCTATTATGACATGTTTTGTTTTGCTTTGGCATGTCATAGACGCTGAATTAACACTCACACAGTCACACAGAGGAGGAGGTGTATAATTATAGATGTTCACCCCAGACATGTGCATTCGTACTCATTCACGCACAATAATAATACTAATAATAATAATAATAATAATAATAATAATAATAATAATAATAATAATAATAATAATAATAATAATACAGACTACTTATACGCCCATACCTTCCCTAATAGGCAAGCTCATGGCGTTTACAATGAAAAGTCTACATTCATACAAAGCATTCCAACACTCGCACACTGCACAGTTTAAACCAAAAAGAGTTAAATATAATACAACTACTTAGTAGGAAAAGATAACTCTGTTTGACTCGATCTCGAGTTGGCCATTCCGTCAACTGATTTTGAGGGGGGGAGGTTTTCGAGTTTACGACCTAAATAAATTACTTTCTTTTCAAACCTCGATTCTCAAAATTTGATACATTCAATCGGACCTAACTTCCAGTAAGTGTGCAAAATGTCAAGGAAATCCGTCCAGTAGTTTTTGAGAAATCAGCCGTTAAGTCGGGACAGAGAGGCAGACATACAGATAAAATCTCGTCACGTTATTGATGAAGTCACACATTTTGCATTTCGCCATTCCATCAATTGACATATTAGGGAGGTGCTTTCGAGTTTAAGACCTTAAAAAACCACTTTCTTTTCAAACCTCGATTCTGAAAATTTGATACATTCAATCGGGCCTAACTTCCAGTAAGTGTGCAAAATGTCAAGGAAATCCGTCGAGTAGTTTTTGAGATATCAGCCGTTAAGTCGGGACAGACAGACAGACAGACAGACACACACACACACACACACACACACACACACACACACACACACACACACACACACACACACACACACACACACACACACACACACACACACACACACACACACACACACACACAGACAGATAAAATCTGTAGGACCTCCAGTAAACCTGGAGGGATAAAGTCTGTAGGACCTCCAGTAAACCTGGAGGGATAAATTCAAATCAAGGAATTGTCAGCAGTACAGATTTGTTTTCAAAACGTACAGATTACAAGTTTCTTCTATGCTTTAATCTTTCACGCTGAATGTGCTCATTGATGACATCGCAATATTACAAGTGATGCAAAGGCATCAGACAGACTCAAGTGGACTTAGTGGTGCAGACAGGACAAAGGTGCTGGCCAGTCAAGTGGACTTAGTGGTGCAGACAGAGGTGCTGGCCAGTCAAGTGAACTTAGTGGTGCAGACAGGACAAAGGTGCTGGCCAGTCAAGTGGACTTAATGGTGCAGACAGGACAGAGGTGCTGGCCAGTCAAGTGAACTTAGTGGTGCAGACAGGACAAAGGTGCTGGCCAGTCAAGTGGACTTAATGGTGCAGACAGGACAGAGGTGCTGGCCAGTCAAGTGGACTTAGTGGTGCAGACAGAGCTGTTGGCCAGTCAAATTGACTTAGTAGTGCAGACAGGACAGAGGTGCTGGCCAGTCAAGTGGACTTTGTAGTGCAGGCAGGACAGAAGTGCTGGCCAGTCAAGTGGACTTAGTGATGCAGACAGGACAGAGGTGCTGGCCAGTCAAGTGGACTTAGTGGTGCAGACAGAGGTGCTGGCCAGTCAAGTGAACTTAGTGGTGCAGACAGGACAAAGGTGCTCGCCAGTCAAGTGGACTTAATGGTGCAGACAGGACAGAGGTGCTGGCCAGACAAGTGGACTTAGTGGTGCAGACAGAGCTGTTGGCCAGTCAAATGGACTTAGTAGTGCAGACAGGACAGAGGTGCTGGCCAGTCAAGTGGACTTTGTAGTGCAGGCAGGACAGAAGTGCTGGCCAGTCAAGTGGACTTAGTGATGCAGACAGGACAGAGGTGCTGGCCAGTCAAGTGGACTTAGTGGTGCAGACAGAGGTGCTGGCCAGTCAAGTGAACTTAGTGGTGCAGACAGGACAAAGGTGCTGGCCAGTCAAGTGGACTTAATGGTGCAGACAGGACAGAGGTGCTGGCCAGACAAGTGGACTTAGTGGTGCAGACAGAGCTGTTGGCCAGTCAAATGAACTTAGTAGTTCAGACAGGACAGAGGTGCTGGCCAGTCAAGTGGACTTAATGGTGCAGACAGGACAGAGGTGCTGGCCAGTCAAGTGGACTTAGTGGTGCAGACAGGACAGAGGTGCTGGCCAGTCTAGTGGACTTTGTAGTGCAGGCAGAACAGAAGTGCTGGCCAGTCAAGTGGACTTTGTAGTGCAGACAGAGGTGCTGGTCAGTCAAGTGGACTTAGTGGTGCAGACATAGGTGCTGGCCAGTCAAGTGGACTTAGTGGTGCAGACAGAGGTGCTGGCCAGTCAAGTGGACTTAGTGGTGCAGACAGGACAGAGGTGCTGGTCAGTCAAGTGGACTTAGTGGTGCAGACAGAGGTGCTGGCCAGTCAAGTGGATTTAGTGGTGCAGACAGGACAGAAGTGCTGGCCAGTCAAGTGGACTTTGTAGTGCAGACAGGACAGAAGTGCTGGCCAGTCAAGTGGACTTTGTAGTGCAGACAGGACAGAAGTGCTGGCCAGTCAAGTGGACTTAGTGGCATTGTACATATCACCCGACGTCTTCCAACTGATGATAAATGTCTGCAACTCAAGCCAATTTGAGGCTTTTTGTCCTAAAAAGTGAGTACGAGGCACCAAATAACTGTTTGTTTTTCCAGTTTGACACAATTGTCATTTCTCCAAATGCAGACTGTTAGGTTGACACGTGAATCATGCGACTTTTAGCACCAATTTAGCACCCGTGGCTCCCCGTAACATCTTGTTGAAGGACAGCCTGGGTGTTGTGCTGTCGGGGAGCGGTGTGGTGTTGATGGTTATGTAAGTAGACCGGTTCGTTGTCTGCTATGGTTCCGCGGTGTTTTGCGGACTTGTCTAGTAAAATTGCTGTTGATGCAATTTACTGAGATTACTGCTGTGGTTGCAGTGTAGTGGTGACCTGCGGTATTTGGCGGGCAAGTGGAGATAAATGGCTGTGGTTGCAATTTACTGTGATTGATACTGCTGTTTTTGCAGTTTGCTCTCCCTGTGGCAGCAGGCCTGAACCCGCCTTCACCCCAACATCTTCCGTGCAACTCAGCCTTGCACGTGACTCCAGCGGTGCTCACAACGAGCGACGCCTCAAGACACCTTCATAAGCCTGCCCCATGCGAATCTCTAAACACTAGGCCTGAAGGAGCTTGGTTCCGAAAGCTTTTTTTTCTTCAGTTTATTCGGTCTAAAAAAATCACAAGAAGGACAAAATTACAGAGAAAAACAAAAAAAGGAAGAGACGAAAGTACATCAATATTATGAATATCAACATCACATCATTATCCTCATCATTCTTATCTTTACCATCGGATGATGATGGTCTCATCATTACCACCATCATAATCATTATCATCATCATAGTCATCATCATTCTAGTCATCATCATCATAGTCATCATCAGCATCATCATCATCATCATCATCATCATCATCATCATCATCATCATCATCATCATCATCATCATCATCATCATCATCATCATCATCATCATCATTCTCAACATCATCATCATCCACATCAAATAGAGGAGAGAAAGGGTGGCATGGGTCGTTCATTTTGTTGGATCTCAGGAGAAAAAAATTGGGCTAATCCTTCTACGAAAAGCGAAATCGAAACGGAAGGATTAGATACATGGTGTAGATTGGTGACTTGCATATGTGCATGTGTGCGCGTGTGCGTGCATGAGAGAGAGAGATAGAGAGAGAGATAGAGAGAGAGAGAGAAAGAGAGAGAGAGAGAAAGAAAGAGAGAGAGAGAGAGAGAGAGAGAGAGAGAGAGAGAGAGAGAGAGAGAGAGAGGGAGGGAGGGAGGGAGGGAGGGAGGGAGAGAGAGAGTTTATCCCATGCTAACCTTCAGGAGTAGTATCACCTAAAATAGTGCACAGGTCTCCCCATTTATTGTTGTAGTTGTCAGTGTTGTTGCTTTGAGCAATGAATTTCTCGATTAATGCGTTTTGTCGTAGAATGTTAAGGAAGCCCTTAGTGTTTGGTTGACAACATCTATATTTACATTTGTGAATGAAAGATTTTCCCAACAGCAGAATGTGATTAATCAGTTTGTTATGAGGAGCTGTACCAAACAGTAAACTTTGAGGGCTTGTTGGTAAAGTTAGGTCTGTGTTCTTGTGAAGCAATTCAGACATATCCGCCCAGAAGCTACATACTATTGGGCATTCTACAAATAGGTGAGTTATTGTTTCGCTGCCTTCTCCGCAAAAATCACATTTTCACTGTTCTTTATTCCTATCAGGTGGAGGAGTCTATTTGTATAAATTATGTGATTGTTAATTTTATATTGGAGACTTTTAAGGTATGTAGAGGTTGTGGCAGCCCTGGTTGCTTCACATATTTCATTCCATGATATGCTGGGATAGATCCGCTCCCATTTTATCTGACCAGTCGATATATCTCGAGTTTGAATCATGGTGTCATAAATGTTTCTTAACCCTGTTTTGGCTGATGTTAGATTTTTTATGCAAGCTTGATGTTGACACTGCTGGGTTACTTTGCCGCCCGAATTACGAATCATATCCACCCATGGCTTCGGAATTTTTCTTTTAAGATGTTCATAGTCTAAAAACGTCCCTGCTAAGCCGAATTGTCTTTTACATTCTTCGAATGTCTTCCATGTTCCTGTTGGATCAAGGATATCGCGTATATATAACATATTTTTGTTGTACCAGTCCTTTATGAATATGACATGTATGTCTGGATTGAACCAAAGTGGTTCACTCAAAATGTCCTCACAACTTAACTGTCGCTTAGAATAGTTTTTAATGTACACCTCCCACGCTTTCAGGATGTCTTGCCAAAAGGAATTTTTTAATTCTGAAAGAAGATCTATAAGGAATTTACTGCCAACTTTGAGAAAGGATATATCATCGAATTTTCTTTTAAACTTGCTTTTTATCAATGAGCACCAAGTGCTTTCACCTTCCATTAGTCTTTGCAGCCACGCTATTTTTCTAGTTGCAGTATACGCATTTACATCTATCATTTTTAATCCTCCTTTGGAGAATTCCTGACACAGGGTTTTTCGACTGACCCTGTCCGGTCCACCCTTCCAGATGAAGTTGTATAGAATTTTTTCTAAGGCCTTTTGTTTCTCTATTCCTGGGTCTGGTAGCAGGGAGAGCACATGAGTTAGTTTTGAGAGGGCAAGTGTTTTTATTACGGTTATTTTACCAAGGAGACTTAAATTACGGTGTTTCCATTGGTTCAGAAGTTGTTTTATCTCTTGAACTTTGCTTTCAAAGTTCAAGTTCGTGATGTCTGTCAGCCTTGGATTTAAATGGATTCCTAGTACTGTAAACTTATCATTTGTCCAGTCCAGGTTAATGTCGGCACATAGTTTTTCTTTACTACGTACTTTGCTTCCGATCCATATAGCTTTCGCTTTTTCTAAGTTTATTTTTAATCCAGATATCCTGAAGAACAGATCAAGGGTGTTGAGAGTGTTTCGGAGGCTGCTTTCTGAACCGTCGAGGAGAATCTGAGTGTCGTCAGCATACTGAGTCAATTTATATTCTACGTTGCCAATTCTGATACATTTTATTTGCTTGTTTTCTCTAATCATTTAATTGACCTAGCACTTCAGCGCAGAGGAGATAGGCATACGGCGCGATCGGATCACCTTGTCTATAGGCCCTTTTCAGGGTAAAGCTTTGAGATAGATGACCACTCTGTATAATACATGCTGTCATGTCTGTATAGAATAGCTTCATCCATGTTCGAAAGCTGCTTCCAAATCCAATTTTTTAAATAAAACATCGCACAGGAAGGAGACGGAAAGAGAGTCAAAAGCTTTTTCAAAGTCTATGAGGAGCAACAGTCCTGGTATGTCCTTTTCATTGCATTCGTATAGAGTGTCAAATACTTGCCTTATATTATCTCCAAGGTATCTCCCTTTGATAAAGCCTGTTTGATTAGTATGAATCAAATGTCCTAACACCGTTTTTAATCTTCTGCTAATGCTTCCTGATACCATTTTGTACACGGTAGTGAGAAGTGTGATTGGTCTCCAATTGCTTAAGAAGTTTCTTTCTTTATTGGGTTTTGGGACACACGTAATCACTCCTCTTCTTTGTGAAATTGAAAGGAACCAGTTTCGTAAGCTTCATTTATGGCTCTGAGCAGGAATATTTTACATCGTCCCAAAAGAACTTAAAAAATTCAACAGGAAAGCCATCTAGACCGGGGATGGTTCCGAAAGCTTGCTGTGATTACAAAGTACTGTCAGACTTATTTGGTCACCCTCCTCTTGTTTGAGTCTGACATCGGCCCTTCTCCTGTAGTGGTGACCTGCGGTGTAGTGGTGACCTGCGGTGACTGACCATGTTAGGTCTTTCAGACGTATTGACGTAACAAGTTATTATTTCGTTTTTAAAATACAAATCTTCTTAAAATTTCATGCTTGTGTTTTCAATCCTTTAAACCTCGGGCAATCCGGATAATTACATACCTAAATATTGTAGATGCCTCCAATATTAACATAACTTCTTCCAGGCACAAATTCACATGTGATACTACAATTTCCTGATGCATTAAAGACTCACCAATCAGATTCTGTAGTTTTGGCTCTTCCTCTGGAAAAAGAAGTAAAACATCAATGATGCAAAGAGAATGAAAAAATAAAAAATAACACACACCAAAAAGACACAAACATAGTGGCATGTGGCAAAACACCAGATGTTTATGAAATAATAAGCAATTTCTGCATGTCCAATACCATTTCTGTATGATAACTAGGGGAGGGACATATATAGGCAGAGGAACAGATTGAGGTGGGGAGAGTCAGATGATGGGTGGATGAATGGAGAGGAAGGGGGGGATGATATATGGATTGATGGATGGATGAAAGAATTGATGAATGGATGAATGGATGGATGATGGGTTGATAAATAGAAAGATGGGTGGGTGGATGGATATTTGTAAGGAGGAACATGTGGACAGATGGATGTGGGGATGTATAGATGGATAGATAAATGTATGTAGGGATGTGGACAAGTTTGAATGGATTGCCAGACCAATGTAGGAATGTACAGACGTATGGACGGATGGACGTACGGATGTAGGAATGTACAGACGTATGGACGGATGGACGTACGGATGTACATACATGTAAGCATGGATAGACAGATGGATGTAGGGATGTTCATGTGGATAGACAAATGATAGAGGCTGACAATGAAATGAGACTGGCACTTCAGTACCAGTGAGTGGTTGGAGCACCCATTGAGGGAGAAAAGTGGGTGTACAGACAGTCTCCTTGTACCTGGGGCAGGGCGCCTGGGTTCAGGCTGTTTGGACTCAGGCTGTATGGGCTCAGGGTGTCTGGGTTCAGGCTGTCTGGGCTCAGGCTGTCTGGTTTCAGGCTGTCTAGGTACCGAGGCAGGGAGGCGCGGCTCAGGCATCTGTCCTGCCTCCAGGGCTGGCCTTGGGTCACCAGGGAGGCCCGTAGTGCTGTCTGGCCCCACTGGTCATCAGAACAAAATAGTTTCAATCTTTCAAGGACCAGACTTGAATGAAAGGCAGCATGTGAAACTGTGGTTTGCAGTAATTACTGCTGGAGGAGCGATGTTATCATGCCAATATCTGATTGTGCTTCATAATTGTGAGAACAACATGGTACATTTTCAACATACTTTTTGGGGACATACACAGGGAGAGTGACCTTGTGTGTCTTCATGTGTCCTTCTGTATCTTTGTGTGTCTTTGTGTGTCCTTGTGTGTCTTTGTGTGTCCTTGTGTGTCTTTGTGTGTCCTTGTGTGTCTTTGTGTGTCCTTGTGTGTCTTTGTGTGTCTTTATGTGTCTTTGTGTGTCTTCATGTGTCCTTGTGTGTTCTTGTGTGTCCTTGTGTGTCTTCATGTGTCCTTCTGTGTCCTTGTGTGTCTTTGTGTGTCCTTGTGTGCTTTTGTGTGTCCTTGTGTGTCTTTGTGTCCTTGTGTGTCTTCATGTGTCCTTGTGTGTCCTTGTGTGTCTTTGTGTGTCCTTGTGTGCCTTTGTGTGTCCTTGTGTGTCTTCATGTGTCTTCATGTGTCCTTGTGTGTCTTTGTGTGTCTTTGTGTCCTTGTGTGTCTTTGTGTGTATATCTTTGCGTGTCCTTGTGTGTCCTTGTGTGTCTTTGTGTGTCCTTGTGTGTCTTCGTGTGTCCTTGTGTGTCTTTGTGTGTCTTTGTGTCCTTGTGTGTCTTTGTGTGTATGTCTTTGCGTGTCCTTGTGTGTCCTTGTGTGTCCTTGAGTGTCTTTGTGTGTCCTTGTGTGTCTTTGTGTGTCTTTGTGTGTCCTTGTGTGTCTTTGTGTGTATTTGTGTATCCTTGTGTGTCTTTGTGTGTCTTTGTGTGTCCTTGTGTGTATTTGTGTATCCTTGTGTGTCTTTGTGTGTCCTTGTGTGTCTTTGTGTGTCTTTGTGTGTCTTTGTGTGTATTTGTGTATCCTTGTGTGTCTGTATTTGTCCTTGTGTGTCCTTGTGTGTCTGTATGTGTCCTTGTGTGTCTTTGTGTATCTGTGTGTGTCCTTGTGTGTCTTTGTGTGTCCTTGTGTGTCTTCATGTGTCCTTGTGTGTTCTTGTGTGTCCTTGTGTGTATTTGTGTATCCTTGTGTGTCTTTGTGTGTCCTTGTGTCTGTATGTGTCCTTGTGTGTCCTCGTGTGTCTGTATGTGTCCTTGTGTGTCTTTGTGTATCTGTATGTGTCCTTGTGTATCTTTATGTGTCCTAGTGTGTCTTTGTGTGTCTTCATGTGTCCTTGTGTGTCTGTATGTGTCCTTGGGTGTCTTTGTGTGTCCTTGTGTGTCTGTATGTGTCCTTGTGTGTCTGTATGTGTCCTTGTGTGTTTTTGTGTGTCCTTGGGTGTCTTTGTGTGTCCTTGTGTGTCTTCATGTGTCCTTGTGTATCTTTATGTGTCCTAGTGTGTCCTTGTGTGTCTTCATGTGTCCTTGTGTATCTTTATGTGTCCTAGTGTGTCTTTGTGTGTCCTTGGGTGTCTTTGTGTGTCCTTGTGTGTCTTTGTGTGTCCTTGTGTGTCTGTATGTGTCCTTGTGTGTCTGTATGTGTCCTTGTGTGTCTGCATGTGTCCTTGTGTGTCTGTATGTGTCCTTGTGTGTCTGTATGTGTCCTTGTGTGTCTTCATGTGTCTTTGTGTGTCTTCATGTGTCATTGTGTGTCTGTGTGTGTCCTTGTGTGTCCTTGTGCGTCTTCGTGTGTCCTTGTGCGTCTTCGTGTGTCCTTGTGTGTCTTCATTTGTTTTTGTGTGTCTTCATGTGTCCTTGTGTGTCTGTGTGTGTCCTTGTATGTCTTTGTGTGTCCTTGTGTGTCTTTGTGTGACCTTGTGTGTCTTCATGTGTCCTTGTGTGTTTTCATGTGTCCTCGTGAGTCTATGTGTTTCTAGTGTGTCTGTATGTGTTCTTGTGTGTCTTTGTATGTTCTTTAGTGTTTTCATGTGTCCTTGTGTATCTTAATGTGTCCTAGTGCGTTTTCATGTGTCCTCGTGAGTCTTTATGTGATCTAGTGTGCCTGTATGTGTCCTTGTGTGTCTTCATGTATCCTTGTGTGTCTTTGTGTGTCCTTGTGTGTCTTTGTGTGTCTTTGTGTGTATTTGTGTATCCTTGTGTGTCTGTATTTGTCCTTGTGTGTCCTCGTGTGTCTGTATTTGTCCTTGTGTGTCTTTGTGTATCTGTGTGTGTCTTGTGTGTCTTGTGTGTCCTGTGTGTCTTCATGTGTCCTTGTGTGTTCTTGTGTGTCCTTGTGTGTATTTGTGTATCCTTGTGTGTCTTTGTGTGTCCTTGTGTCTGTATGTGTCCTTGTGTGTCCTTGTGTGTCTGTATGTGTCCTTGTGTGTCTTTGTGTATCTGTATGTGTCCTTGTGTATCTTTATGTGTCCTAGTGTGTCCTTTGTGTGTCTTCATGTGTCTTGTGTGTCTGTATGTGTCTGTGTGTCTTGTGTGTCTGTGTGTCTGTATGTGTCCTTGTGTGTCTGTATGTGTCCTGTGTGTGTTGTCTGTGTGTCTGGGTGTCTGTTGTGTGTCTGTGTGTCTTCTGTGTCTGTGTGTCTGTATGTGTCCTGTGTGTGTCTTGTCTCTCTGTGTCTGTGTGTGTCTTGTCTCTCTGTGTCTGTGTGTGTCTTGTCTCTCTGTGTCTGTGTGTGTCTTGTCTCTCTGTGTCTGTGTGTCTGTATGTGTCCTTGTGTGTCTGTATGTGTCCTTGTGTGTCTGCATGTGTCCTTGTGTGTCTGTATGTGTCCTTGTGTGTCTGTATGTGTCCTTGTGTGTCTTCATGTGTCTTTGTGTGTCTTCATGTGTCATTGTGTGTCTGTGTGTGTCCTTGTGTGTCCTTGTGCGTCTTCGTGTGTCCTTGTGCGTCTTCGTGTGACCTTGTGTGTCTTCATTTGTTTTTGTGTGTCTTCATGTGTCCTTGTGTGTCTGTGTGTGTCCTTGTATGTCTTTGTGTGTCCTTGTGTGTCTTTGTGTGACCTTGTGTGTCTTCATGTGTCCTTGTGTGTTTTCATGTGTCCTCGTGAGTCTATGTGTTTCTAGTGTGTCTGTATGTGTTCTTGTGTGTCTTTGTATGTTCTTGTGTGTTTTCATGTGTCCTTGTGTATCTTAATGTGTCCTAGTGCGTTTTCATGTGTCCTCGTGAGTCTTTATGTGATCTAGTGTGCCTGTATGTGTCCTTGTGTGTCTTCATGTGTCCTTGTGTGTCTTCGTGTGTCCTTGTGTGGCTTCATGTGTCCTTGTGTATCTTTATGTGTCTTTGTGTGTTTTTATGTGTCCTTGTGTGTCTTTGTGTGTATTTATGTGTCTTAATGCGTCTTTATGTATCCTTGTGTGTCTTCATGCATCGTAGTGTGTTTTCACGTGTCCTCGTGAGTCTTTATGTTTTACTGTGTCTGTATGTGTCCTTGTGTGTCTTCATGTGTCCTAGTGTGTTTTCATGTGTCCTCGTGAGTCTTTATGTGTCATTGTGTATCTTTATGTGTCTTAATGCATCTTTATGTATCCTTGTGTGTCTTCATGTGTCCTAGTGTGTTTTTATGTGTCCTCGTGAGTCTTTATGTGTCTTAGTGTGTCTGTATGTGTCCTTGTGTGTCTTCATGTGTCCTTGTGTGTTTTCATGTGTCCTTGTGAGTCTCCATGTGTCCTTCAAGTCCTGTGTTGATCGTAGCTGTCCTAGAATTCTCCTAAAGCAAGGTGCTTGACTGGCTTTGTATCCCCCGACCAGGAATGAAAATGGGTGTCTGTGAGAGGTGAGCAGAAACCACTGTGAATGATAACTGGTGATTTTAGAGACAGTTTGGCTGCAAGCTTTCTATGCAGATGAGATAGCATTTGCATGACAAACACACTGACTCAATGACCAGTCCATAAAAGCATGCTGTTTGAACACATTTGGTGAAAGGAAAGTGGGATTGAAAATGATAATTTTCCTCTTTGTCATAAACTTTACTGTATGCAGTTTTAACACCATTGGTGGAAGGAAAGTGTGAGTTTAAAAAATAATTTTCCTCTTTGTGTTAGACATTACTGCAAGCAGTTTGAGTACCATTGGTGGCAGGAAAATTGGTGGCAGGAAATAAGAGTAGGGAAAAAAGAAGTTCCCTTTGTCTTAGACGTTATGCATGCAGGCTGATAGGAGGTGGGGAGCCAGGAGCAAATGGGGCATGTGCATGCAGCAGCTGGAGCTGATGATGATGCTGCGGTGATTAGTTGGTCTTGTGAAGCGCCAACTCTAAAGTGACAATACTCCTCAACGTTGCTTGGGGGGTTAGGGCACACCTGCATCTTTTGTATTGTGTTATTTTGTATTGTATTGAGTGGTTTTGTGTTGTGTTGTGTAGTATTGTATTGTGTTGCATTGTGTCGTGTTGTGGTGTGGTATGCTGTATTGTATCGTGTTGTTTTGTATTGTTTTGTGTTGTGTTATTTTGTATTGTGTTGTTTTGTTTAGTATTGTGTTGTTTTGTATTGCATTGTGTTGTTTTGTAGAGCATTGTGTTGTGTTGTAGTGCATTGTATTGAGGTGCAACTTGCACACTGATGCATAAACCTAACACTTTCTCCCTGTCAGGGGAGACCCATGGAGCAGCATACATTGGGTACAGACCTTGCTGCCGAATGCCCGTGATGGTGCCCTGGTTGTTCGGGGCAAAGATGAAGATGTTCCCACCGGCCATCTGCTGGGCAGACAGAGCTCCTGCAGCACACAGAACACAGGTGTTCAGGTCCCAGCTTTCGGCAAGCAAGTCTGTCAGACAGAGGCAGTCCTGTCACTTGCTCCACACCCTTTAAGGTTCACATGACACTTAAACCTGCTTCCAATATTAAAAATGTCCCCCTTCTATATTTCCTGCATAGTTATGTTATTGGGGGGGAAGGGGGAGTTGTGCTTACAGTAATCGGACTAATCCTGTTTTTTTCTTCCAACCTTAAACTTTTCCCAATTGTGAGGAGAAAGAAAAGAAGGAAACAACAAGCTGCCTGTTGTCCCATCTTCTCTAGGAGAACTATTTCGGTAGAAAAGCATTTTCAGAATCTGATACATGCACGCACGCATGCACGCACGCATGCACGCACGCATGCACGCACACACACAATGTGTGCAGTCTCAATCTGGTCTCCTTTAAAAAGAGATGGAAAAAAGAGGCTCACCTAGCATCTACAGACCCTATTATTTTAATAGCCATGTCACCGTAACCACAACCCCACCCCCTACCCCACCCCCCAATAAGAACTTGCTTGCTGTGGTCTGATTATTAGGGAGGAAAAATGTCACCCCTCGTTAAAAAACAACAAAAGATTTTGAAAGTGCAGAAACCCCTCCAGCTGACCTATGGCATGAATTCACTTCATGTTTGTTTCAATTTAGCAAGTACTAGTTTTTATAAGCAAGCAAATTTAGGGATTCACTTGGCTGTGACTTAAACATAATGTTGAAAGCAATGCAAAAAATCTGCCATAAAAAAATACTTCCCCCAAAATTAACACCAACAAAAAAAAAGCTTCTGAGCTATCCTTGTTTTGAACATAGCCATGCCCAGAGTCCAAGAACAACATGCATTGAACTTTCCTACAAAGGTTGAGAAAAATCTGTTCTTCCATCACTGTAAAATTTGTTCTGAATTGATGGAAAGTGTTTGAAAAAATCAAGTTGAGAGATTAAAGAGAAAAATGTCATATGCAGATGACAACCCAGTCAAACTTTTTCAATTGAAAGCACATGGGAGGAAGAGTTCTGGAACCACAGCACGAAACTGACTGAGGACGGGAACATGCTGGCACACAGTCAAACTACGGATTTGTTTGTGCTCTGAAAGTACGTGTCAGAGAAAAACGTACATAGTTCTTCAGGCCAAAGTCCTGTAAGTGTCTTGTGGCAGCTGATCTAGCACTATGCGAATCTTACTTTTCCTCAGAAACCAAAATGGTGCAGTTCTGTTTTGGGCTTCGGCGATAGGTTCTTCTAATTTCTTGCTTCTGGATCCTCTATCCTCAGAACAAATAAAAATCATATTTTCCCCCCTTTGCATTAGTTTCCTTGATAGGTAGCCTTGAGGTCAAAGCATACACATGTGCACATCTTACCGGCATCACAAGTAGACTGCACCATGGGTTGTGCATCCCCAGTCTGTCCCGGTGCAGACACCACCTAGGCAAAGACGGTGGATGGATGGGCATTCTTGGACTGTCTCTCGTCCATCATGGGGTAGGAAAGGCTAGACAAAACTAGTTATCAAATTTGCTTTTGGCTGAGTATTAATGTGTGTGTGTGTGTGTGTTTGTGTGTGTGAATGTGTGTGTATGAATGAGTGTATGTGTATGTGTGTGTGTGTGTTTGTGTATGTATGTGTGTATATGTGTGAGACTTTGTGCATGAATTATCAACAGACCAATTCAGCATGCAGGCGCGCATGCACGCACACACACACACACACACACACACACACACACACACACACACCTCACACTCAGGCACACACACACACACACACACACACACACAGAGCACACACACACACAGCACACATACACATAAAATATTATGCACACACATACACACAGAGCACTCACATACACAAAGCATATACATACACTCAAAGCATACACACACACATACCATACAGACACACATAAACATACACTTATACACACATACACACACATACACACATACACACACACACACACACATGCACACATACACACACATGCACACATACACACACGTACACACATACACACACACACACATATGCACATATGCACACATACATACACATGCACACACACACACACACACACACACACACGCTGGGCCAGTACAGACCTGGTTGATATCTCCCCTGCCGCGTGTTGGACCCACGCTGCGACTGAAACACTGGAACAAGGCAGCGCTGTCCGCCACCTGTTGTGCAGGTGTCACTGCAGAGTCTGCAAACAGCGGCAATGGTCGCGGTACAGTGCAGTCACTGCAGCGTGCAGGAATGTGCAGAGGTGCTGAGTGCTGCATGGCAGTACTGTCCCTCAGTCCCTGTCTGATGCCCCCCGCTTTGCTCCCGCCCTGCTGTGGCCCTGCCACGTTCAGTCTACAGAGCTTCCCTCCACACGCAGCACTGGGTACTTCCCTCAGGACGCCTTTCCCTGTCCGGCAGCGCTGGCAACGCGGCCCTGTCTCCATCAGTCTCTGTAGCAGTAGTTCACCATGAATACTTCCCC
>JAWQFJ010028252.1:40000-89033 GCA_034096865.1 Theodoxus fluviatilis | reverse complement strand
GCTGTAGCAGTAGTCCACCCTGAATACTTCCCCTTTCTACATCAGTCTCTGTAGCAGTAGTCCCCCCTGATTATTTCCCCTTTCTACATCAGTCTCTGTAGCAGTAGTCCCTCCTGAATACTTCCCCTGTCTCCATCAGTCTCTGTAGCAGTAGTCCACCCTGAATACTTCCCCTGTCTCCATCAGTCTCTGTAGCAGTAGTCCACCCTGAATACTTCCCCTTTCTACATCAGTCTCTGTAGCAGTAGTCCCTCCTGAATATTTCCCCTTTCTACATCAGTCTCTGTAGCAGTAGTCCCTCCTGATTATTTCCCCTGTCTCCATCAGTCTCTGTAGCAGTAGTCCACCCTGAATACTTCCCCTTTCTACATCAGTCTCTGTAGCAGTAGTCCACCCTGAATACTTCCCCTGTCTCCATCAGTCTCTGTAGCAGTAGTCCCTCCTGAATACTTCCCCTTTCTACATCAGTCTCTGTAGCAGTAGTCCACCCTGAATACTTCCCCTTTCTACATCAGTCTCTGTAGCAGTAGTCCCCCCTGAATACTTCCCCTTTCTACATCAGTCTCTGTAGCAGTAGTCCACCCTGATTACTTCCCCTTTCTACATCAGTCTCTGTAGCAGTAGTCCACCCTGAATACTTCCCCTTTCTACATCAGTCTCTGTAGCAGTAGTCCACCCTGAATACTTCCCCTGTCTCCATCAGTCTCTGTAGCAGTAGTCCACCCTGAATACTTCCCCTTTCTACATCAGTCTCTGTAGCAGTAGTCCACCCTGAATATTTCCCCTTTCTACATCAGTCTCTGTAGCAGTAGTCCACCCTGAATACTTCCCCTTTCTACATCAGTCTCTGTAGCAGTAGTCCCCCCTGAATACTTCCCCTTTCTACATCAGTCTCTGTAGCAGTAGTCCACCCTGAATACTTATCTTTCTACATCAGTCTCTGTACCAGTAGTCCACCCTGAATACTTCCCCTTTCTACATCAGTCTCTGTAGCAGTAGTCCACCCTGAATACTTCCCCTTTCTACATCAGTCTCTGTAGCAGTAGTCCACCCTGAATACTTCCCCTTTCTACATCAGTCTCTGTAGCAGTAGTCCACCCTGAATACTTCCCCTGTCTCCATCAGTCTCTGTAGCAGTAGTCCACCCTGAATACTTCCCCTTTCTACATCAGTCTCTGTAGCAGTAGTCCCTCCTGAATACTTCCCCTGTCTACATCAGTCTCTGTAGCAGTAGTCCACCCTGAATACTTCCCCTTTCTACATCAGTCTCTGTAGCAGTAGTCCACCCTGAATACTTCCCCTTTCTACATCAGTCTCTGTAGCAGTAGTCCCCCCTGAATACTTCCCCTTTCTACATCAGTCTCTGTAGCAGTAGTCCACCCTGAATACTTCCCCTTTCTACATCAGTCTCTGTAGCAGTAGTCCACCCTGAATACTTCCCCTTTCTACATCAGTCTCTGTAGCAGTAGTCCACCCTGAATACTTCCCCTGTCTACATCAGTCTCTGTAGCAGTAGTCCACCCTGAATACTTCCCCTTTCTACATCAGTCTCTGTAGCAGTAGTCCACCCTGAATACTTCCCCTGTCTACATCAGTCTCTGTAGCAGTAGTCCACCCTGAATACTTCCCCTTTCTACATCAGTCTCTGTAGCAGTAGTCCACCCTGAATACTTCCCCTTTCTACATCAGTCTCTGTAGCAGTAGTCCACCCTGAATACTTCCCCTGTCTACATCAGTCTCTGTAGCAGTAGTCCACCCTGAATACTTCCCCTGTCTACATCAGTCTCTGTAGCAGTAGTCCACCCTGAATACTTCCCCTGTCTACATCAGTCTCTGTAGCAGTAGTCCACCCTGAATACTTCCCCTGTCTACATCAGTCTCTGTAGCAGTAGTCCACCCTGAATACTTCCCCTTTCTACATCAGTCTCTGTAGCAGTAGTCCCCCTGAATACTTCCCCTGTCTACATCAGTCTCTGTAGCAGTAGTCCCCCTGAATACTTCCCCTTTCTACATCAGTCTCTGTAGCAGTAGTCCACCCTGAATACTTCCCCTGTCTACATCAGTCTCTGTAGCAGTAGTCCACCCTGAATACTTCCCCTTTCTACATCAGTCTCTGTAGCAGTAGTCCCCCCTGAATACTTCCCCTGTCTCCATCAGTCTCTGTAGCAGTAGTCCACCCTGAATACTTCCCCTGTCTACATCAGTCTCTGTAGCAGTAGTCCACCCTGAATACTTCCCCTTTCTACATCAGTCTCTGTAGCAGTAGTCCCTCCTGATTATTTCCCCTTTCTACATCAGTCTCTGTAGCAGTAGTCCCTCCTGAATACTTCCCCTTTCTACATCAGTCTCTGTAGCAGTAGTCCCTCCTGAATACTTCCCCTTTCTACATCAGTCTCTGTAGCAGTAGTCCACCCTGAATACTTCCCCTTTCTACATCAGTCTCTGTAGCAGTAGTCCACCCTGAATACTTCCCCTTTCTACATCAGTCTCTGTAGCAGTAGTCCCTCCTGAATACTTCCCCTTTCTACATCAGTCTCTGTAGCAGTAGTCCACCCTGAATACTTCCCCTGTCTCCATCAGTCTCTGTAGCAGTAGTCCCTCCTGAATACTTCCCCTTTCTCTATCAGTCTCTGTAGCAGTAGTCCCTCCTGAATACTTCCCCTGTCTACATCAGTCTCTGTAGCAGTAGTCCACCCTGTATACTTCCCCTTTCTACATCAGTCTCTGTAGCAGTAGTCCACCCTGAATACTTCCCCTTTCTACATCAGTCTCTGTAGCAGTAGTCCACCCTGAATACTTCCCCTTTCTACATCAGTCTCTGTAGCAGTAGTCCACCCTGAATACTTCCCCTTTCTACATCAGTCTCTGTAGCAGTAGTCCCCCCTGAATACTTCCCCTTTCTACATCAGTCTCTGTAGCAGTAGTCCACCCTGAATACTTCCCCTTTCTACATCAGTCTCTGTAGCAGTAGTCCCCCCTGAATACTTCCCCTGTCTCCATCAGTCTCTGTAGCAGTAGTCCCTCCTGAATACTTCCCCTTTCTACATCAGTCTCTGTAGCAGTAGTCCCTCCTGAATACTTCCCCTGTCTCCATCAGTCTCTGTAGCAGTAGTCCACCCTGTATACTTCCCCTTTCTACATCAGTCTCTGTAGCAGTAGTCCCTCCTGAATACTTCCCCTGTCTCCATCAGTCTCTGTACCAGTAGTCCCCCCTGAATACTTCCCCTTTCTACATCAGTCTCTGTAGCAGTAGTCCACCCTGAATACTTCCCCTTTCTACATCAGTCTCTGTAGCAGTAGTCCCTCCTGATTATTTCCCCTTTCTACATCAGTCTCTGTAGCAGTAGTCCCTCCTGATTATTTCCCCTGTCTCCATCAGTCTCTGTAGCAGTAGTCCACCCTGAATACTTCCCCTGTCTCCATCAGTCTCTGTAGCAGTAGTCCACCCTGAATACTTCCCCTTTCTACATCAGTCTCTGTAGCAGTAGTCCCTCCTGAATATTTCCCCTTTCTACATCAGTCTCTGTAGCAGTAGTCCCTCCTGATTATTTCCCCTGTCTCCATCAGTCTCTGTAGCAGTAGTCCACCCTGAATACTTCCCCTTTCTACATCAGTCTCTGTAGCAGTAGTCCACCCTGAATACTTCCCCTGTCTCCATCAGTCTCTGTAGCAGTAGTCCCTCCTGAATACTTCCCCTTTCTACATCAGTCTCTGTAGCAGTAGTCCACCCTGAATACTTCCCCTTTCTACATCAGTCTCTGTAGCAGTAGTCCCCCCTGAATACTTCCCCTTTCTACATCAGTCTCTGTAGCAGTAGTCCACCCTGATTATTTCCCCTTTCTACATCAGTCTCTGTAGCAGTAGTCCACCCTGAATACTTCCCCTTTCTACATCAGTCTCTGTAGCAGTAGTCCACCCTGAATACTTCCCCTGTCTCCATCAGTCTCTGTAGCAGTAGTCCACCCTGAATACTTCCCCTTTCTACATCAGTCTCTGTAGCAGTAGTCCACCCTGATTATTTCCCCTTTCTACATCGGTCTCTGTAGCAGTAGTCCACCCTGAATACTTCCCCTTTCTACATCAGTCTCTGTAGCAGTAGTCCCCCCTGAATACTTCCCCTTTCTACATCAGTCTCTGTAGCAGTAGTCCACCCTGAATACTTCTCCTTTCTACATCAGTCTCTGTAGCAGTAGTCCCCCCTGAATACTTCCCCTTTCTACATCAGTCTCTGTAGCAGTAGTCCACCCTGATTTTTTCCCCTTTCTACATCAGTCTCTGTAGCAGTAGTCCACCCTGAATACTTCCCCTTTCTACATCAGTCTCTGTAGCAGTAGTCCCCCCTGAATACTTCCCCTGTCTCCATCAGTCTCTGTAGCAGTAGTCCACCCTGAATTCTTCCCCTTTCTACATCAGTCTCTGTAGCAGTAGTCCCTCCTGAATACTTCCCCTGTCTCCATCAGTCTCTGTAGCAGTAGTCCACCCTGTATACTTCCCCTTTCTACATCAGTCTCTGTAGCAGTAGTCCACCCTGTATACTTCCCCTTTCTACATCAGTCTCTGTAGCAGTAGTCCCTCCTGAATACTTCCCCTGTCTCCATCAGTCTCTGTAGCAGTAGTCCACCCTGAATACTTCCCTTTTCTACATCAGTCTCTGTAGCAGTAGTCCCTCCTGAATACTTCCCCTGTCTCCATCAGTCTCTGTAGCAGTAGTCCACCCTGTATACTTCCCCTTTCTACATCAGTCTCTGTAGCAGTAGTCCACCCTGTATACTTCCCCTTTCTACATCAGTCTCTGTAGCAGTAGTCCCTCCTGAATACTTCCCCTGTCTCCATCAGTCTCTGTAGCAGTAGTCCACCCTGAATACTTCCCCTTTCTACATCAGTCTCTGTAGCAGTAGTCCACCCTGAATACTTCCCCTTTCTACATCAGTCTCTGTAGCAGTAGTCCACCCTGAATACTTCCCCTGTCTCCATCAGTCTCTGTAGCAGTAGTCCACCCTGAATACTTCCCCTGTCTACATCAGTCTCTGTAGCAGTAGTCCACCCTGAATACTTCCCCTGTCTACATCAGTCTCTGTACCAGTAGTCCACCCTGAATACTTCCCCTGTCTACATCAGTCTCTGTAGCAGTAGTCCACCCTGAATACTTCCCCTGTCTCCATCAGTCTCTGTAGCAGTAGTCCCTCCTGAATACTTCCCCTTTCTACATCAGTCTCTGTAGCAGTAGTCCACCCTGAATACTTCCCCTTTCTACATCAGTCTCTGTAGCAGTAGTCCACCCTGAATACTTCCCCTGTCTCCATCAGTCTCTGTAGCAGTAGTCCACCCTGAATACTTCCCCTGTCTACATCAGTCTCTGTAGCAGTAGTCCACCCTGAATACTTCCCCTGTCTCCATCAGTCTCTGTAGCAGTAGTCCCTCCTGAATACTTCCCCTTTCTACATCAGTCTCTGTAGCAGTAGTCCACCCTGAATACTTCCCCTGTCTACATCAGTCTCTGTAGCAGTAGTCCACCCTGAATACTTCCCCTTTCTACATCAGTCTCTGTAGCAGTAGTCCCTCCTGAATACTTCCCCTTTCTACATCAGTCTCTGTAGCAGTAGTCCACCCTGAATACTTCCCCTTTCTACATCAGTCTCTGTAGCAGTAGTCCACCCTGAATACTTCCCCTTTCTACATCAGTCTCTGTAGCAGTAGTCCCTCCTGAATACTTCCCCTTTCTACATCAGTCTCTGTAGCAGTAGTCCACCCTGAATACTTCCCCTGTCTACATCAGTCTCTGTAGCAGTAGTCCACCCTGAATACTTCCCCTTTCTACATCAGTCTCTGTAGCAGTAGTCCACCCTGAATACTTCCCCTTTCTACATCAGTCTCTGTAGCAGTAGTCCACCCTGAATACTTCCCCTGTCTCCATCAGTCTCTGTAGCAGTAGTCCACCCTGAATACTTCCCCTGTCTACATCAGTCTCTGTAGCAGTAGTCCACCCTGAATACTTCCCCTGTCTACATCAGTCTCTGTACCAGTAGTCCACCCTGAATACTTCCCCTGTCTACATCAGTCTCTGTAGCAGTAGTCCACCCTGAATACTTCCCCTGTCTCCATCAGTCTCTGTAGCAGTAGTCCCTCCTGAATACTTCCCCTTTCTACATCAGTCTCTGTAGCAGTAGTCCACCCTGAATACTTCCCCTTTCTACATCAGTCTCTGTAGCAGTAGTCCACCCTGAATACTTCCCCTGTCTCCATCAGTCTCTGTAGCAGTAGTCCACCCTGAATACTTCCCCTGTCTACATCAGTCTCTGTAGCAGTAGTCCACCCTGAATACTTCCCCTGTCTCCATCAGTCTCTGTAGCAGTAGTCCCTCCTGAATACTTCCCCTTTCTACATCAGTCTCTGTAGCAGTAGTCCACCCTGAATACTTCCCCTGTCTACATCAGTCTCTGTAGCAGTAGTCCACCCTGAATACTTACCCTTTCTACATCAGTCTCTGTAGCAGTAGTCCCTCCTGAATACTTCCCCTTTCTACATCAGTCTCTGTAGCAGTAGTCCACCCTGAATACTTCCCCTTTCTACATCAGTCTCTGTAGCAGTAGTCCACCCTGAATACTTCCCCTTTCTACATCAGTCTCTGTAGCAGTAGTCCCTCCTGAATACTTCCCCTTTCTACATCAGTCTCTGTAGCAGTAGTCCACCCTGAATACTTCCCCTGTCTACATCAGTCTCTGTAGCAGTAGTCCACCCTGAATACTTCCCCTTTCTACATCAGTCTCTGTAGCAGTAGTCCACCCTGAATACTTCCCCTTTCTACATCAGTCTCTGTAGCAGTAGTCCCCCCTGAATACTTCCCCTTTCTACATCAGTCTCTGTAGCAGTAGTCCACCCTGAATATTTCCCCTTTCTACATCAGTCTGTAGCAGTAGTCCACCCTGAATACTTCCCCTTTCTACATCAGTCTCTGTAGCAGTAGTCCACCCTGAATACTTCCCCTTTCTACATCAGTCTCTGTAGCAGTAGTCCATAGGCAGTGTACAGGTACTGTACAGGCAGGGTACAGTCAGCGTACAGGCAGGTTACAGTCAGGGTACAGGCACTGTACAGGCAGGGTACAGGCACTGTACAGGCAGGGTATAGGTTGGGTACAGGCAGGGTACAAGCAGAGAACAGGCAGGGTACAGGCACTGTACAGACACTGTTCAGACACTGTACAGGCAGGGTACAGGCACTGTACAGACACTGTACAGACAGGGTACAGGCACTGTACACTGTACAGGCAGGGAACAGGCAGGGTACAGGCACTGTACAGACACTGTACAGGCAGGGTACAGGCACTGTACAGACACTGTACAGGCAGGGTACAGGCACTGTACAGACACTGTACAGGCACTGTACAGGCAGGGTACAGGCAGGGTACAGGCACAGTACAGGCAGGGTACAGGCACTGTACAGGCAGGGTACAGGCACAGTACAGGCAGGGTACAGGCACAGTACAGGCAGGGTACAGGCACTGTACAGGCAGGGTACAGGCAATGTACAGGCAGGGTACAGACACTGTACAGGCAGGGTTCAGGCAGGGTACAGACACTGTACAGGCACTGTACAGACACTGTTCAGACACTGTACAGACACTGTACAGGCAGGGAACAGGCAGGGTACAGGCACTGTACAGACACTGTACAGACACTGTACAGACACTGTACAGGCAGGGTACAGACACTGTTCAGACACTGTTCAGACACTGTACAGACACTGTTCAGGCAGGGAACAGGCACTGTACAGACACTGTACAGACACTGTACAGACACTGTACAGGCAGGGAACAGGCACTGTACAGACACTGTACAGACACTGTACAGGCAGGGTACAGGCACTGTTCAGACACTGTTCAGACACTGTACAGACACTGTTCAGGCAGGGAACAGGCACTGTTCAGACACTGTACAGACACTGTACAGGCAGGGTACAGGCAGGGTACAGGCACAGTACAGGCAGGGTACAGGCTCTGTACAGGCAGGGTACAGGCGGGGTACAGGCACTGTACAGGCAGGGAACAGGCAGGGTACAAGCACAGTACAGGCAGGGATCAGGCAGGGTACAAGCACAGTACAGGCAGGGAACAGGCAGGGTACAAGCACAGTACAGGCAGGGTACAGGCAGGGTACAGGCACTGTACAGGCAGGGATCAGGCAGGGTACAGGCACTGTACAGGCAGGGTACAGGCACTGTACAGGCAGGGTACAGGCAGGGTACAGGCACTGTACAGGCAGGGTACAGGCAGGGTACAGGCACTGTACAGGCAGGGAACAGGCAGGGTACAGGCACTGTACAGGCAGGGTACAGGCACTGTACAGGCAGGGTACAGGCACTGTACAAGCAGAGCACAGGCACTGTACAGGCAGGGTACATACACTGTTCAGACACTGAACAGACGGGGTACAGGCAATGTATAGGCAGGGTACAGGCAGGGTACAGGCAGAGTACAGGCAGGGTACAGGCTCTGTACAGGCAGGGTACAGGCAAGGTACAGGCTCTGTACAGGCAGGGAACAGGCAGGGTACAGGCACTGTACAGGCAGGGTACAGGCACTGTACAGGCAGGGTACAGGCAGGGAACAGGCAGGGTACAGGCAGGGTACAGGCAGGGTACAGGCAGGGTACAGGCACAGTACAGGCACAGTACAGGCTCTGTACAGGCAGGGAACAGGCAAGGTACAGGCACAGTAGAGACACAGAGCAGGCAGGGAACAGGCAGGGTACAGGCAGGGTACAGGCACTGTACAGACGGGGTACAGGCAGGGTACAGACACTGTACAGGCAGGGTACAGGCGGGGTACAGGCACTGTACAGGCGGGGTACAGGCAGGGTACAGACACTGTACAGGCAGGGAACAGGCAGGGTACAGGCAGGGTACAGGCAGGGTACAGACACTGTACAGGCGGGGTACAGGCAGGGTACAGACACTGTACAGGCGGGGTACAGGCGGGGTACAGGCAGGGAACAGGCAGGGTACAGACACTGTACAGGCGGGGTAGAGGCACTGTACAGGCGGGGTACAGGCAGGGTACAGACACTGTACAGGCGGGGAACAGGCAGGGTACAGGCACTGTACAGGCAGGGTACAGGCAGGGTACAGACACTGTACAGGCGGGGTACAGGCAGGGTACAGACACTGTACAGGCGGGGTACAGACAGGGTACAGACAGGGAACAGGCAGGGTACAGACACTGTACAGGCAGGGTACAGACACTGTACAGGCGGGGTACAGACACTGTACAGGCAGGGTACAGACACTGTACAGGCAGGGTACAGACACTGTACAGGCGGGGTACAGGCAGGGTACAGACACTGTACAGACACTGTACAGACACTGTACAGGCAGGGTACAGACACTGTACAGACAGGGTACAGACACTGTAGAGACACTGTACAGGCAGGGTACAGACACTGTACAGGCAGGGTACAGGCAGGGTACAGGCACTGTACAGGCAGGGTACAGGCACAGTACAGGCAGGGTACAGGCACAGTACAGGCACAGTACCTGCTCTGTACAGGCAAGGAACAGGCAGGGTACAGGCACAGTACAGGCAGGGTACAGGCACTGTACAGACAGGGTACAGGCACTGTACAGACAGCATACAGGCAGGGAACAGGCAGGGTACAGACACTGTACAGGCAGGGTACAGACACTGTACAGGCAGGGTACAGACACTGTACAGGCAGGGTACAGGCAGGGTACAGGCAGGGTACAGGCAGGGTACAGGCAGGGTACAGGCACTGTACAGACACTGTACAGGCAGGGTACAGGCAGGGTACAGGCATGTCAGACACTGTCAGCATGTACAGACACTGTACAGGCAGGGTACAGAATGTCAGACACTGTACAGACACTGTACAGACACTGTACAGGCAGGGAACAGGCAGGGTACAGGCACTGTACAGGCACTGTACAGACACTGTACAGGCAGGGAACAGGCAGGGTACAGGCACTGTACAGACACTGTACAGGCAGGGTACAGACACTGTACAGGCAGGGTACAGACACTGTACAGGCAGGGTACAGACACTGTACAGGCAGGGTACAGACACTGTACAGGCAGGGTACAGACACTGTACAGGCAGGGTACAGGCACTGTACAGCAGGTACAGCGGGGTACAGGCACTGTACAGAGGACAGGCAGGGTACAGCACAGTACAGGCAGGGTCAGGCAGGGTACAGCACAGTACAGGCAGGGAACAGGCAGGTACAGCACAGTACAGGCAGTGTACAGGCAGGGTACAGACACTGTACAGGCAGGATCAGGCAGGTACAGGCACTGTACAGGCAGGGTACAGGCACTGCACAGGCAGGGTACAAGCAGGGTACAGGCACTGTACAGGCAGGGATCAGGCAGGGTACAGGCACTGTACAGGCACGGTACAGGCACTGTACAGGCAGGGTACAGGCACGGTACAGGCAGGGTACAGGCACTGTACAAGCAGAGCACAGGCACTGTACAGGCAGGGTACATACACTGTTCAGACACTGAACAGGCGGGGTACAGGCAACGTATAGGCAGGGTACAGGCAGGGTACAGGCAGGGTACAGGCAGGGTACAGGCTCTGTACAGGCAGGGTACAGGCAAGGTACAGGCTCTGTACAGGCAGGGAACAGGCAGGGTACAGGCACAGTACAGGCACGGTACAGGCACTGTACAGGCAGGGTACAGGCAGGGAACAGGCAGGGTACAGGCAGGGTACAGGCAGGGTACAGGCAGGGTACAGGCACAGTACAGGCACAGTACAGGCTCTGTACAGGCAGGGAACAGGCAGGGTACAGGCACAGTACAGACACAGTACAGGCAGGGAACAGGCAGGGTACAGGCAGGGTACAGGCACTGTACAGACGGGGTACAGGCAGGGTACAGACACTGTACAGGCAGGGTACAGGCAGGGTACAGGCACTGTACAGGCGGGGTACAGGCAGGGTACAGACACTGTACAGGCAGGGAACAGGCAGGGTACAGGCAGGGTACAGGCAGGGTACAGACACTGTACAGGCGGGGTACAGGCAGGGTACAGACACTGTACAGGCAGGGTACAGGCGGGGTACAGGCAGGGAACAGGCAGGGTACAGGCACTGTACAGGCGGGGTACAGGCGGGGTACAGGCAGGGTACAGACACTGTACAGGCGGGGTACAGGCAGGGTACAGGCACTGTACAGGCAGGGTACAGGCAGGGTACAGACACTGTACAGGCGGGGTACAGGCAGGGTACAGACACTGTACAGGCGGGGTACAGACAGGGTACAGACAGGGAACAGGCAGGGTACAGACACTGTACAGGCAGGGTACAGACACTGTACAGGCGGGGTACAGACACTGTACAGGCAGGGTACAGACACTGTACAGGCAGGGTACAGACACTGTACAGGCGGGGTACAGGCAGGGTACAGACACTGTACAGACACTGTACAGACACTGTACAGGCAGGGTACAGACACTGTACAGACAGGGTACAGACACTGTAGAGACACTGTACAGGCAGGGTACAGACACTGTACAGGCAGGGTACAGGCAGGGTACAGGCACTGTACAGGCAGGGTACAGGCACTGTACAGGCAGGGTACAGGCACAGTACAGGCACAGTACCTGCTCTGTACAGGCAAGGAACAGGCAGGGTACAGGCACAGTACAGGCAGGGTACAGGCACTGTACAGACAGGGTACAGGCACTGTACAGACGGGGTACAGGCAGGGAACAGGCAGGGTACAGACACTGTACAGGCAGGGTAAGACACTGTACAGGCGGGGTACAGACACTGTACAGGCAGGGTACAGGCGGGGTACAGGCGGGGTACAGGCAGGGTTCAGGCGGGGTAAAGGCAGGGTAGAAACACTGTACAGGCGGGGTACAGACGGGGTACAGGTAGGGAACAGGCAGATTACAGACACTGTACAGGCAGGGTACAGGAAGGGTACAGACACTGTACAGGCAGAAAACAGACACTGTACAGGCAGGGTACAGGAAGGGTACAGACACTGTACAGGCAGGGTACAGACACTGTACAGGCAGGGCACAGACACTGTACAGGCAGGGTACAGACACTGTACAGACAGGGGACATACACTGTACAGGCAGGGTATAGACACTGTACAGGCAGGGGACAGACACTGTACAGGCGGGGTACAGACACTGTACAGGCAGGGTACAGACACTGTACAGGCAGGGTACAGACACTGTACAGACAGGGGACAGACACTGTACAGACACTGTACAGGCAGGGTACAGACACTGTACAGACAGGGTACAGACACTGTACAGACAGGGTACAGACACTGTACAGGCAGGGAACAGGCAGGGTACAGGCACTGTACAGGCAGGGATCAGGCAGGGTACAGGCACTGTACAGGCAGGGTACAGGCACTGCACAGGCAGGGTACAGGCAGGGAACAGGCAGGGTACAGGCACTGTACAAGCAGAGCACAGGCATTGTACAGGCAGGGTACATACACTGTTCAGACACTGAACAGACGGGGTACAGGCAACGTATAGGCAGGGTACAGGCAGAGTACAGGCAGGGTACAGGCAGGGTACAGGCAAGGTACAGGCTCTGTACAGGCAGGGAACAGGCAGGGTACAGGCACAGTACAGACACGGTACAGGCACTGTACAGGCAGGGTACAGTCAGGGAACAGGCAGGGTACAGGCAGGGTACAGGCAGGGTACAGGCAGGGTACAGGCAGGGTACAGGCAGGGTACAGGCACAGTACAGGGACAGTACAGGCTCTGTACAGGCAGGGAACAGGCAAGGTACAGGCACAGTAGAGACAGAGCAGGCAGGGAACAGGCAGGGTACAGGCAGGGTACAGGCACTGTACAGACGGGGTACAGGCAGGGTACAGACACTGCACAGGCAGGGTACAGGCGGGGTACAGGCACTGTACAGGCGGGGTACAGGCAGGGTACAGACACTGTACAGGCGGGGAACAGGCAGGGTACAGGCACTGTACAGGCAGGGTACAGGCAGGGTACAGACACTGTACAGGCGGGGTACAGGCAGGGTACAGACACTGTACAGGCGGGGTACAGGCGGGGTACAGGCAGGGAACAGGCAGGGTACAGACACTGTACAGGCGGGGTACAGGCAGGGTACAGACACTGTACAGGCGGGGAACAGGTAGGGTACAGGCACTGTACAGGCAGGGTACAGGCAGGGTACAGACACTGTACAGGCGGGGTACAGGCAGGGTACAGACACTGTACAGGCGGGGTACAGACAGGGAACAGGCAGAGTACAGACACTGTACAGGCAGGGTACAGACACTGTACAGGCGGGGTACAGACACTGTACAGGCAGGGTACAGACACTGTACAGGCAGGGTACAGACACTGTACAGACGGAGTACAGGCAGGTACAGACACTGTACAGACACTGTACAGACACTGTACAGGCAGGGTACAGACACTGTACAGGCAGGGTACAGACACTGTACATACAGGGTACAGACACTGTAGAGACACTGTACAGGCAGGGTACAGACACTGTACAGGCAGGGTACAGGCAGTGTACAGGCAGGGTACAGGCACAGTACAGGCAGGGTACAGGCACAGTACCTGCTCTGTACAGGCAAGGAACAGGCAGGGTACAGGCACTGTACAGACAGGGTACAGGCACTGTACAGACGGGGTACAGGCAGGGAACAGGCAGGGAACAGGCAGGGTACAGACACTGTACAGGCAGGGTACAGACACTGTACAGGCGGGGTACAGACACTGTACAGGCGGGGTACAGACACTGTACAGGCAGGGTACAGGCGGGGTACAGGCGGGGTACAGGCAGGGTTCAGGCGGGGTAAAGGCAGGGTAGAAACACTGTACAGGCGGGGTACAGACGGGGTACAGGCAGGGAACAGGCAGATTACAGACACTGTACAGGCAGGGTACAGGAAGGGTACAGACACTGTACAGGCAGGGTACAGACACTGTACAGGCAGGGTACAGGAAGGGTACAGACACTGTACAGGCAGGGTACAGACACTGTACAGGCAGGGTACAGACACTGTACAGGCAGGGTACAGAAATTGTACAGGCAGGGTACAGACACTGTACAGACAGGGGACAGACACTGTACAGGCAGGGTATAGACACTGTACAGACAGGGGACAGACACTGTACAGGCGGGGTACAGAGACTGTACAGGCAGGGTACAGACACTGTACAGACACTGTACAGGCAGGGTACAGACACTGTACAGGCAGGGTACAGACACTGTACAGACAGGGGACAGACACTGTACAGACACTGTACAGGCAGGGTACAGACACTGTACAGACAGGGTACAGACACTGTACAGACAGGGTACAGACACTGTACAGACAGGGTACAGACACTGTACAGGCAGGGTATAGACACTGTACAGACACTGTACAGGCGGGGTACAGGCACTGTACAGGCAGGGTACAGACACTGTACAGACACGGGACAGACACTGTACAGGCAGGGTACAGACACTGTACAGACAGGGGACAGACACTGTACAGACACTGTACAGGCAAAGTACAGACACTGTACAGGCAGGATACAGACACTGTACAGGCAAGGTACAGACACTGTACAGGCAGGATACAGACACTGTACAGGCAGGGTACAGACACTGTACAGACACTGTACAGGCAGGGAACAGGCGGGGTACAGGCAGGGTACAAGCACTGTACAGACACAATACAGGCAGGGAACAGGCGGGGTTCAGGCAGGGTACAGGCACTGTACAGGCAGGGAACAGACACTGTACAGGCAGGGAACAGGCAGATTACAGACACTGTACAGGCAGGGTACAGGCAGGATACAGACACTGTACAGGCAAAGTACAGACACTGTACAGGCAGGATACAGACACTGTACAGGCAAGGTACAGACACTGTACAGACACTGTACAGGCAGGGAACAGGCGGGGTACAGGCAGGGTACAAGCACTGTACAGACACAATACAGGCAGGGAACAGGCGGGGTTCAGGCAGGGTACAGGCACTGTACAGGCAGGGAACAGACACTGTACAGGCAGGGAACAGACACTGTACAGGCAGGGAACAGACACTGTACAGGCAGGGTGCAGGCTCTGTACAGGCAGGAAACAGACACTGTACAGGCAGGATACTAGCAATGAGTACCCAATGGGACGTACAAGCAGCATGTCATGACTGGATGGCAGAATTGTCTACGTACGCCTGAGGTGGGCGTGTATGTGTAGACGTGTAAAGAAGTCAGGCAGTTGCCTGAACGCTACAAGCCTTCATTCGATGCACACGAAAAGAACACACTTAACAAGGGAAACGCACCGTTTGCCCTTTGTCCGCTACACGTTTTTGAAGTTTTGTGTGTGTCTGTTGATAATTGTCTCTTTGCTGAAGACAATTAAAAACTGCGTCTAACATCACCGGGATTTTCCATTCCATCCATGCAACCCCCCACCCCCTCCGAATGTATCTCATTCAAAGGGGCGAGGACTATTCATGCATATTCATCAGTCTCATTTGTTGGTGGCACTCTGTACCTATCATGCCGTTGCTAAGAGTGTGACGTGAGAAATGACTGTCCCCGCCACCACAGAAGCACCTGCGCAATCCATGACTTGAAAGCGTCGTCTGCTCTCCTCGTGCATGAGCAAAAACGACGAACATGTTGGCGGCAGAGGACGAAAACTATCGAGCACAGACGATAATCTCCGGTCGGGGAGAAAAGACGACTAAAAATGATCACCAGTTGTAATTAACAAGTTCAGTCTGCAGCTCGGCCCGTCCTTGAGTCATCCTCGCTCGCGTCTTGCCCTCTGGCTGCCACTGAACCCGCTCACTCCTTTCTCTTCAGGATGACCTCTGCCTTTTCAGCATAACGCAACCCTCTCCCAAAATCGACTCCATTCCCTGTACTTGCGACTTATCGCCTCTTTTATACTTCCTTCTCGTGAAGTAAGAACAAAATAGAGCTTCGAGATACAGCTGAAAGCAGGTACTTACATGAGTTCTCTGAATCGTCATCACTGCCTTCCTCTTCATCGTTCTCATCGTCGTCATCTTCTTGCTCGGTATGTGGCGCATGGGGTGGATCCATGGCGTGTCTGGGCAGGGAGGACGAGGCAGCGAGGGTGAGTAGCGTCTCACCTGCACAGCTATCCTGTATTCATCGACGCCATCTTGTCAACAGCAAGCAGCTCAATCTCAAGTCGACGTTCCAGCAGGTGGGACGCGTCACAAGCTCTGCGCAGTATGACTGATTAAAATATAAAAAGGAGATCGATCGCTCGGTCGCTGTTCGATGGCAACCTCCAGCTACAGTCCTTTGGACGAGAGCTTCTCTCGGCACATACAAGTTAATGTCCATCCACAGTTGATGTGGATTGCAAAATGAGTGTAAAATGTTACATTAACAGACAGTGTGATCGATAAACTGTCTGCTTTCAAAATGAAACTAAGAGAGGTGGCGTAGAAGTAAATAAAAGGGCAGTAACTCTGGAAAGGTTTAACGGGGTCCATATAAAACGTGCATCGGCGCTATCGGCGACTATCGGCCCAGCTAAAGTTGAAACATAGTGGCTAGCTTATACTTATAGAACTCGTACTTACGTCAAATCGCCGTAGTTTGATGTTTAATTCGTCCGCTGAACGTTGCCAAGACTAATGAGATCGCCGTAGTTTGACTGTTACGTCCCTTCGTGATGCGGTCGCTTCTGTGTAGCTGTTCCGAAAGCTTAGTGTTGAATTGTTTGTTTTGGCGACCCGACTCAGTGTGTCTCAAAATTGAGTAGAGTGTAGAAGTATTTTGACGGGTATGGGATATCGAAACATCGTTCCAGTGTCCCCATAAGTAGTACCTTTTGGGGAATGTGAAGGCGCCTAGTGGTTTTTTGAGAGCCCACCAAGCTAGCACATAGTAGAGCCAAGATGGGTGAAAACTACGGCGATCGCATTATTCTTGGCAGCGTTCAGCGGACGAATTAAACATCAAACTACGGCGATTTGACGTAAGTACGAGTTCTATAAGTATAAGCTAGCCACAATGTTTCAACTTTAGCTGGGCCGATAGTCGCCGATAGCGCCGATAGTCGCCGATAGTCGCCGATAGCGCGATTAGCGCCGATGCACGTTTTATCCCTCCAGGTTTACTGGAGGTCCTACAGACTTTATCTGTCTGTGTGTCTGTGTGTCTGTCTGTCCCGTCTCCACGGCCTATATCTCAAAAACTACTGGACGGATTTCCTTGAGATTTTGCACACTGACTGGAAGTTAGGTCCCATTCAATATTATCAATTTTCAGAATCGAGGTTTGAAAAGAAAGTGACTTTTTTACATTTTGGTGTTTTAATGAAAACGATTCAACAGACTCCATTTTGCAAACTCTGTGACGTTATCATTTGACGTCGAATAAAGTGACGTCATTTGCGAGGAGATTTTCGATCCTATATGCCAGAAGAATTTCGAAACACCTGGGGAGGAATGGCGAAATTCCAACATGTGCGACGTCATCAATAACGTGACGTCATTTGCGAGGACAGTTTATAGGAGAATTAATTTAGATAGATAGATATGTCCTCAGATGTCTTAGGCTGCGAGGCCTTTATCTGATCTTTTGATCAGTAACAACTCTACATAGGCTAACTCTCAATACGTTATGATGGCTCTTGCTCATCTGTCATCATACTATCTTCCTATACCCCCGCTATCTCCTAACTCTCATCTTACTTCTCCTCACTCTCACTCGATCTCTCTGCCCACCAAACCACGTAAACCTCAATTGACGTTACAACTAACATTACCTCAATTTAAACCCTTCATAACCCCTCTTCATATTTCGCAAGCTTGTCACCTCCACCAATACACTCATTGCGTAACATACCCCACGAACGATCTCTCCTACTCTTATCATCCGAATACATACATTCTCTACTCAAGCCTATATCTATACCTAAATATATGAAACACAAACTCTGTACTTACCTTAATAATACTAAACATCTCCCTTCCTCTCTCGTTTCCCCATGCCCTCTACCTACACCCCCCAACCCTCATCTCTCCTGATCACTCTCTCTCATGTCTCTACTTCGCCTCCATCTCTCTCCTCTACATCTTCTCTCTAGTGTCGGCTTCTCGTCGACGTCGGGCTACTCGCAGCTCTAGCGCTGTCGAAAGAGCAGCGCCGAACAATCGCGCTCTCTGAGATCGCTACACATCGTCTCACGTACGCCACACACCCACAAAACCTCTCGAAGAAGCCAACGGGAGAGAAAGTAAACCGCCTACCCCTCATGGATTACTTTCACCCTACTGCCAAAGTATCTAGACACAAAAGCGTAGACGGCCTTTTACACTACTCTATATACTGCCTTCTCTCCTTGTGGGGTATATCTCGGTGCATCTCCTACTCTCTCTGTCCACCTCCCACCCTCTCTCTCTGTCTCTCTCTCTGTCTCTGTCTACCTCTCTTCTCTCTCTACTGATATCTCTCTTTATCTCTCCTACTCCTCTCTCCTCTCCGCTCTCTACTCCTCTCTATTACCACATTTGAATATTCTGCCTCAAGCGTGGCTGAATGTCAAGTAAGAAAGGCAATACTGCCTAATTCACTACCCTTGTAAAATAAAGTTCGTTCGTTCGTTCTGTCTGTCCTGACTTAAGCGCACACAACTTGGTACTGGTAGTCTGTTGGCTTGGCCTAATGGCAGTGAATCGATAATAAACTTGGCAGAAATAGACCTTAAGTATCCTAAAATGTACAAGACCACTCAAATTTCATGAACTATCATCCATTTTTATACAATTTACAGTGCAAAATAAGAAGCGAGGGAGTTTACAGAAAAGAACGTTATAATTCCTTTACAAACACGTAGTAACGTCAGTTGCCAAATGAATGGCTCAGATGGTAAAGCGCTGGACAATTGTAACGTTAGGTCATGCGTGAACGGATTCGAATCCGCGCTGAAACTTTTTTCGAACCCGACCTGTTTTTTGTTTTTTTGTGTGTGTTTTTCCCCCCCTCTTTTCTCAAGAGATTGCGGGTTTGAACCCAATTTTTTGTGTGTGCCAAAACCTGGAGGTTCAGCGCCAGCGGTTTTTATATAGACCGGGTTTAACGTTCCTTCAGCGCGTAGTTTGAAAGCAGCGGTGTGAACGAACGAACGAACGAACGAACTTACTTTATTTTACAATGGTAGTGAATTAGGCAGTAATGCCTTTCTGACATTCAACCCTTGAGGCAAAATATTCAAATGTGGTAAGGGAGAGAGAGAGAGAGAGAGAGAGAGACGGAGAGAGAGAGAGAGAGAGGGGGGGGGAGGAGAAGGGGGAGGAGAGCTGGGGGAAGGGGGAGGAAGGGAAGAGAGAATGAGAGTAAGAGGGTGGTAATGGGAGAGAGAGGGTGAGGGAGAGGGATGGAGGTAGGAGAGAGAGAGAGAGAGAGAGAGAGAGAGAGAGAGAGAGAGAGAGAGAGAGAGAGAGAGAGAGAGAGAGTATACGTATCGCAATAATAATATAGGCCTATGTACAATTTCAATGTACTAAAATGGGTAGATAGTGTACCAGGGAAGCAAAATTCAAATATGGAATTTGAAGTAACTACAATGACATATACATAAAAAACAACAATTTTCTAAACATCCAAATGTTAAAAACAAGTAACATACATGTAGGCTGTGACGTTACTCCTCCTGTGTTCTGGAAAACACTGGCTCGGCGCTATATGCGCTTGTCTAGGGGGTTAATACTTGTGGAGGAGAAACGCAACAGGTTAATTTTCTTTCACACTCATGCAGTGACGCAAGAGGACACAAGGTGATAATTAAGAAGGAACTTTAATAATCAAGTGAAACAGGTGAACAATAATCCAGAGATCACCCCTGCAATGATGCAGGACACGGGGTAGATAATTATTGGGATTTAATGGTTAAGTAAGCAATACTTCAGAGATCGTCCCTTTGTGGCTTTCCATACGGCTAATTAGAGGATGATGAGTGTTCAACAGTTCAATTTTGTTGGGAAAACAGTTCAACAGTTCAATCTTTAGGGTCAGAGGCAATTTTAGAGTGTGTACTCACTGCATTTGGTGGATAAATCCATCGACGAATTTCTTATCTTAAAGTTGAGGCTCACAGCCTGTCTAAATACTTACTCGCTTTGTCTAGCGAGAAAAGAGGCCATTAATCATGCTCCTTCGCGTTTCTTTGCGAAGAGCATATACACAAGAGAACACCACAACTGACGAACCTTGAAGGTGGAGCGCGCTCCGCTCCGTGGAGAGAGAGAGAGGGAGGGAGGGAACTGAACTGAACTGAACTGGACTGAACTGGACTGGACTGAACTGAACTGAACTGAACTGAACTGAACTGAACTGAACTGAACTGAACTGAACTGAACAGTTTAATGGCAGGGGCTCGAGCCCATTACAAATTGATAATACAGGACAATCAACAAGGCATTGCAACTCTCCGTGACGTGTGGAACTATGTACTTATCTCTCAGATCACTCACTGCAGGGCATCGGATGAAAATGTGATATTCATCTTCTTCCTCCTCCTGACACAATGGACACAATGATTCGATTATTGTTTCGTATCTGTATTTATGATGTTTCTTACAATATTTTTGTCTACTTTGTGCAGGTATGCCTCTTCTTCTAATGTAGACTTAAAACTGCAGTACATTGCGTATCTATCACTTCTGTACATTTCCTGAGTCCATTTCTCTTTGTATTTTTTCAACGAGTCTTACAAACGACAAAGAAAGGAGGATTCATGTTCAATTACCTGATTTCTCCACGCATACTCACAATCGTTTTCCGTCAGCATAGTGCCGAGCCTGAATGCCCTCGTAGGTGTCACGTGACCCTTCGTATGAGCATTCAGCACTTCAGTTTGCACCCGAATCACGCCGAATCAGTCTGGAAGCACCATTGTATATAACTGTACGCTTATTTAATACTTGTCAATGCTTGTTTTCGGGGTTTTTTCTTTTCAGTTTTCTTTCTTTCTTTTGCTCTTTCTTTTGGGTGTGTATGTGTGGGTTAAACCACACACTTTGTATGGGCTATTGGCATGGCAATAAACCAGTCCAGTTCGGGTGAGTGTCAATGTGTCTGTGTGTCTGCCTGCTGTGTCATCAAAGGCATGTGCTTGAGAGACGCCTATTTGTGTCCAACTCATGGTTGAGGTTGTTATCTGGATTGTCAACCTTGACTCTTGGCCCTTGCATGGCTGCTGGCAAATCTAGTGGGCGTGGATGGCAGGACTGGTTTGCAAGGCAGGCAGTCAGTGAGGGCTTGTGAAAGGGTGGCTGGAGAATTGTGAGAGGGTGGCTGGAGAATTGTGAAAGGGTGGCTAGAGAATTGTGAAAGGGTGGCTAGAGAATAGTGAAAGGGTGGCTAGAGAATAGTGAAAGGGTGACTGGAGAATTGTGAAAGGGTGGCTAGAGAATTGTGAAAGGGTGACTGGAGAATTGTGAAAGGGTGGCTAGAGAATTGTGAAAGGGTGACTAGATAATAGTAAAAGGGTGGCTGGAGAATTGTGAGAGGGTGGCTGGAGAATTGTGAGAGGGTGGCTGGAGAATTGTGAAAGGGTGGCTGGAGAATTGTGAAAGGGTGACTAGATAATTGTGAAAGGGTGGCTGGAGAATTGTGAAAGGGTGGCTAGAGAATAGTGAAAGGGTGGCTGGAGAATTGTGAGAGGGTGGCTGGAGAATTGTGAAAGGGTGGCTGGAGAATTGTGAAAGGGTGGCTGGAGAATAGTGAAAGGGTGGCTGGAGAATTGTGAGAGGGTGGCTGGAGAATTGTGAAAGGGTGGTTGGAGAATTGTGAAAGGGTGGCTAGAGAATAGTGAAAGGGTGGCTAGAGAATTGTGAAAGGGTGGCTGGAGAATTGTGAGAGGGTGGCTGGAGAATTGTGAAAGGGTGGTTGGAGAATTGTGAAAGGGTGGCTGGAGAATTGTGAAAGGGTGGCTAGAGAATAGTGAAAGGGTGGCTAGAGAATTGTGAAAGGGTGGCTGGAGAATTGTGAAAGGGTGGCTGGAGAATTGTGAAAGGGTGGCTAGAGAATTGTGAAAGGGTGGCTGGAGAATTGTGAAAGGGTGGCTGGAGAATTGTGAAAGGGTGGCTAGAGAATTGTGAAAGGGTGGCTGGAGAATTGTGAAAGGGTGGCTAGAGAATTGTGAAAGGGTGGCTAGAGAATAGTGAAAGGGTGGCTGGAGAATTGTGAGAGGGTGGCTGGAGAATTGTGAAAGGGTGGTTGGAGAATTGTGAAAGGGTGGCTAGAGAATAGTGAAAGGGTGGCTAGAGAATAGTGAAAGGGTGGCTGGAGAATTGTGAGAGGGTGGCTGGAGAATTGTGAAAGGGTGGCTGGAGAATTGTGAAAGGGTGGCTAGAGAATAGTGAAAGGGTGGCTAGAGAATAGTGAAAGGGTGGCTGGAGAATTGTGAGAGGGTGGCTGGAGAATTGTGAAAGGGTGGCTGGAGAATTGTGAAAGGGTGGCTAGAGAATAGTGAAAGGGTGGCTAGAGAATAGTGAAAGGGTGGCTGGAGAATTGTGAAAGGGTGGCTGGAGAATTGTGAAAGGGTGGCTGGAGAATTGTGAAAGGGTGGCTGGAGAATTGTGAAAGGGTGACTAGATAATTGTGAAAGGGTGGCTAGAGAATAGTGAAAGGGTGGCTAGAGAATAGTGAAAGGGTGGCTGGAGAATTGTGAGAGGGTAGCTGGGGAGTAGGAGTGACTGGTCACTCCGTCTTGGACGCAAGTGGCCACTGACCAGGCAGGCAATTCTGACGCCGTTAACTTCCATCCGACTTCACTGTCCCTGTGCCATTGCACGGTAGGTCTGCTTTCCACTGTCCTTGTGTCTACTGTCCTTGTGTTTACTGTCCCTGTGTCTACTGTCATTGCTTCCACTGCACTCCACTGTCCCTGCCTCCTCTGGTCTCCACTGTCACTGTGTCCACTGTCCCTGTGTCCATTGTCCCTGTGTCCACTGCTCGCCACTGTCCCTGTGTCCACTGTCCCTGTGTCTACTGTCCCTGTGTCCATTGTCCCTGTGTCCACTGTCCCTGTGTCTATTGTCCCTGTGTCTATTGTCCCTGTGTCCACTGTCCCTGTGTCCACTGTCCCTGTGTCTATTGTCCCTGTGTCTATTGTCCCTGTGTCCACTGTCCCTGTGTCCACTGTCCCTGTGTTCACTGTCCCTGTGTCCACTGCCCCTGTGTCTATTGTCCCTATGTCCATTGTCCCTGTGTCCACTGTCCCTGTGTCCACTGTTCCTGTATCCACTGTCCCTGTGTCTATTGTCCCTGTGTCCATTGTCCCTGTGTCTATTGTCCCTGTGTCCATTGTCCCTGTGTCCACTGTCCCTGTGTCCACTGTCCCTGTGTCCACTGTCCCTGTGTCCACTGCACTCCACTGTCCCTGTGTCCACTGCACTCCATTGTCCCTGTGTCCATTGTCCCTGTGTCTATTGTCCCTGTGTCCATTGTCCCTGTGTCCACTGTCCCTGTGTCTATTGTCCCTGTGTCTATTGTCCCTGTGTCCATTGTCCCTGTATCCACTGTCCCTGTGTCCATTGTCCCTGTGTCTATTGTCCCTGTGTCCATTGTCCCTGTGTCCACTGCTCTCCACTGTCCCTGTGTCCATTGTCCCTGTGTCCACTGTCCATGTGTCCACTGCTCTCCACTGCCCCTGTGTCTATTGTCCCTGTATCCTTTGTCCCTGTGTCTATTGTCCCTGTGTCCATTGGCCCTGTATCCACTGTTCCTGTGTCTATTGTCCCTGTGTTCATTGTCCCTGTGTCCACTGTCCCTGTGTCGATTGTCCCTGTGTCTACTGCTCTCCACTGTCCCTGTGTCCATTGTCCCTGTGTCCACTGTCCCTGTGTCTATTGTCCCTGTGTCCATTGTCCCTGTGTCCACTGCTCGCCACTGTCCCTGTGTCCATTGTCCCTGTGTCCATTGTCCCTGTGTCCATTGTCCCGGTGTCCATTGTCCCTGTGTCCACTGCTCGCCACTGTCCATGTGTCCATTGTCCCTGTGTCCACTGCTCTCCACTGTCCCTGTGTCTATTGCTCTCCACTGTCCCTGTGTTCACTGCTCTTCACTGTCCCTGTGCCCACTGTTCCTGTGTCCACTGTCCCCATGTCCACTGTCCTTGTGTCTACTGTCCCTGTGTCCACTGTCCCTGTGTCCACTGGCCCTGTATCCACTACTCTCCATTGTCCCTGCTTCCACTGCACTCCACTGTCCCTGTGTCCACTGTCCCTGTCTCCACTGCACTCCACTGTCCCTGCTTCCACTGCACTCCTGGCAGCCCACCCCCCAGTTCTCTCCCCTCTTGCAAGAGTACACGGTCAGCCTCTCAGCCTGTACTCGCTTGTTGAAACCATGTCTTTTGACATCCGGAGATGGGCGAGTATACTTTGGGGTTGGATGATGTGCGAGGCGCAGTGCCGTGGTTCTATCCCTGGGAGGGAGAAATAAGGGTTTATTGAATTAATGACTCTGCTTTACTTTGTACTCACGCGAGAAAAACCCTCAGCTGGACACACAACAGTCAGGTAACAGATCTAACGTTGGTCGATGTTCTCGCCGAGAAAATCCCCACTGTGGGCCACACAGCGTCACCAGCCTCTCAAGAGCAGAGAGAGAAGGTCCCAGAAACCATCGCCCAGACTCGTCCTCTCAGTCCGTCTGTCCGTCCCCTCTGTCCGTCCCCTCCCTTCGTCTCACCTTCACTGGAGTGCTCCTCGTGAACTCCACTCAACCCACGTGAGCACCTTGCATGGAAAATACTGTTCCAGTCCATGACAAAACCATAATTCTGAGTTCGCTGTGAGCTCGTCTCAAGCTAGTCGGTTACTGAAAAAAACGATTCACTTCTTGACCGAAGCTCCAGTTTTTAAAGGCCCTTCATCTGCAACACGGCCTGAAGGAGAAAACACTCTCGCCAGCTCATCAAAATTCGACGCGTGACAGTGTTGTCATCGTTGTATGTAGGTGTCAGTCTAGGTTGTCATCGCTGTATGTAGATGTGTGAATCTATGTTATTATCTTGTCATAGAAAGAATTTTGTGTAGATCTCACTTACGTTTTACAATTGCAAGTAACCCAGAGGTGACCCTCATCACTTTTCTTTCTCTCCATCTAAAATAAACATCTTCTTCACGCCTACGCACATCACTCTTCTCTTTCTCTCCATCTATCCTTTTATGCATTAATTCCTGCGCTAGTCTAACTGTTCGTCTCGACCGAAGGGGTTCTGTCATCCCTTTCCCAGTCTCTCTCTCTCTCTCTCTCTCTCTCTCTCTCTCTCTCTCTCTCTCTCTCTCTCTCTCTCTCTCTCTCTCCTCTCCACCCCCAACCCCCCCCCTCTCTCTCTCTCTCTCTCTTCTCTCTCTCTCTCTTCTCTCTCTCTCTCTCTCTCTCTCTCTCTCTCTCTCTCTCTCTCTCTCTCTCTCTATCTCTCTCTCTCCCCTGATGTGTGCACTCGTGTTGGTTCAGCCGTGTGCCACCTCCTCTTTGTGACAAGATCTGCTGGAGTTAGCGAGCACTGTAAGACAAAAATCTCTGCGGCGTGAGCGGGGGCCCAGGTACGGTTTCGTGTCCGTTTGACACTGAGAGCAACATAAATCATTCACGTGTGATGATGCGTGAGGGAGCCAATCACATTGCATCTTGCATCAGAACCCTGCTTGACACCATTTGTGCAACCACTCAGGACGTCCTCATGCTCATTCTGAACACAGAGATTCACTAGTCTCAGCCACGCTGAATGCCTCATGCTGTGGGTGAACCACTCAGGACGTCCTCATGCTGTGGGTGAACCACTCAGGACGTCCTCATGCTGTGGGTGAACCACTCAGGACGTCCTCATGCTGTGGGTGAACCACTCAGGACGTCCTCATGCTGTGAGTGAACCACTCAGGACGTCCTCATGCTGTGGGTGATCGTTCAAGGAGACAAAACCCCCAAAAGACAACCTAGCACCTCAAAGCTTTGCTATCTTGACCTTTTGACCTACACGAAAAAGACTGCTGCGTGATTCTAGAGCGGGTAGAGGAGGACAAACACTTGACACGCCAGTGTTTGGACTTTGCAGCAGCTGATGTGGCTGCCCTTTGGGGTCGACTCGGCACTCAACCTCACCAGGCAGGCTTTCCACGACTTCATAGGCGCCAAGGAGTTTCTTCGAGACAGGGGTCTTGACCTGGAGGTAAGACAATGCACATTATTGTTAAATAATAAAAGCTAGACACATTTAGTGTGGAACCACGCTAGCGTATGTTGGCACGAAATGTCGGTTTTACTTTGAATGGAGTGAAGTTTCCGTCAGTTGCTTTCCACGCGACACGGAAGAGCTAGTGGAAGGGGAAACACACTTTGACAACGACCTTAAACAGAGGCGGCGGCGGCGGCAGAAAACAACAACAACAACAACATCAACAACAACAACAACAACAACAACAACAACAGTAGCAGCAGCAATTCATGAATCGATAGTGCAAACCTTGCATGCTTATCAATGTCGTACATTTTGAGGAATGATTTCACTCCTCTCGTAGTGCAGGCGTCGTTGCTGTTGGCTCTAGAGGCCTCGTGTCCGAAGTCTTGTGTCAGGCTGGCTGTGTCTGACTGGCTGTGTCTGACTGGCTGTGTCTGACTGGCTGTGTCAGGCTGGTTGTGTGAGGCTGGCTGTGTCTATGTCAGGCTGGCTGTGTCTGACTGGCTGTGTTAGGCTGGTTGTGTGAGGCTGGCTGTGCGAGGCTGGCTGTGTTAGTGTCAAGCTGGCTGTGTCAGGCTGGCTGTGTTAGGCTGGCTGTGTCTGTGTCAGGCTGGCTGTGTCTGTGTCAGGCTGGCTGTGTTAGGCTGGCTGTGTCTGTGTCAAGCTGGCTGTGTCAGGCTGGCTGTGTTAGGCTGGCTGTGTCTGTGTCAGGCTGGCTGTGTCTGACTGGCTGTGTTAGGCTGGTTGTGTGAGGCTGGCTGTGTCAGTGTCAAGCTGGCTGTGTCAGGCTGGCTGTGTTAGGCTGGCTGTGTCTGTGTCAGGCTGGCTGTGTCTGACTGGCTGTGTTAGGCTGGCTGTGTCTGACTGGCTGTGTTAGGCTGGCTGTGTCTGTGCCAGGCTGGCTTAGTTAGGCTGGCTGTGTTAGGCTGGCTGTGTCTGTGTCAGGCTGGCTGTGTCTGTGTTAGGCTGGCTGTGTCTGACTGGCTGTGTTAGGCTGGCTGTGTCTGACTGGCTGTGTTAGGCTGGCTGTGTCTGTGTCAGGCTCGCTGTGTTAGGCTGGCTGTGTCTGACTGGCTGTGTTAGGCTGGCTGTGTCTATGTCAGGCTGGCTGTGTTAGGCTGGCTGTGTCTGTGTCAGGCTTGCTGTGTCTGGCTGGCTGTGTCAGGCGGGTTGTGTCTATGTCAGGCTGGCTGTGTCTGGCTGGCTGTGTCTGTGTCAGGCTGGCTGTGACACGCTGGCTGAGTCAGGCTGTCTGTTTCAGGCTTCCTGTGTCTGTGTCAACCTGACTGTGTCAGGCTGGCTGTGTCTGTGTCCGGCTGGCTGTGACACGCTGGCTGTGTCGGGTGGCTGTGTCTGTGACAGGCTGGCTGTGTCAGTGTCAGGCTGGCTGTGTCAGGCTGGCTGTAGCTGTGTCAAGCTAGCTGTGTCAGGCTGGCTATGTCTGTGTCAGGCTGTCAGTGTTCGGCTGTCTGTCTGTGCCAGGCTGTCTGTCTGTGCCAGGCTGGCTGTGTCACGCTGGCCGTGTCAGGCTGGTTGTGTCAGGCTGAAACTCTCTGAAACTATAGGCTTGTTCAGGAGTACAAAGCGCTGCATGAGCGCTTCATGTTGGCAATAGACGTTATTCACGCAGCGGCCATTTTGAAATCGAAAACGAGGCTAACTGGGCAAACATTGACGCCAGCACCAGTACATGGAGTGGAAATCTCCTTCATGTACCTCCATTCTCGCATGGAAATGTGGAAATATGGGCAAGTGATGTTGGTACCCACATTAAAAAAGACAGTCAGAGGCTGTGGAGCGAGTCCAGCGCAGGGCTACCAAGTTGTTGAGTGAATGTCGGGAGATGTCTTACAGCGAGCGCTTAGAGTATTTGAATCTGCACTCACTAAAAGGAAGAAGGATTCGTGGTGACCTAATAGAGACTTATTAATTATACAATAATCTCGTAGACGTGGAGTGGAGCGACTTCTTTAAGTCACCAAGTTGTACCAGTACGAGAAATGCAGACGGAAAAGTGTTTGTTCAACGTAGTAATACTAACCTAAGAAAGTATTGTTTCAGTAATCGTGTTGCTAACCTGTGGAATAACCTTCCGTTTCAGCTCAAGACTGCACCGACTACTAACGTTTTCAAAAACCAACTGGACAAGGATCCTACATTCATATCGTTATCTAGAAGCTATGATGAGTAACATTGTCGCAATAGGAAAATTGCACTAAGACCTTATATAACGCAACACATTACGATGGGGCGTTCAAAAGGCTTCACGGCCTACATCTAGCCTCTCAACTACTACTACCAAAGATTATAGGTTACACATATAACCTATAATCTTTGCTACTACTACTACTACTACTACTACTATTACTACTAGAACTACTACTAGAACTACTACTACTACTACTACTACTACTACTACTACTACTACTACATACCCAGTAGAAAGAAAGGGAAAGGATACAAAACGTTCATCAAAGGATTTGTGCATGACATCGAAGCTAAAACAGGTTACCCTTCTCTCTTGTAGATCTAGATCTGTAGTGTTGATCATTATGACTGGTGTTTCTTGAAATAAGGTCAGTAAGCCTATATGTTAATTTATTACGCTAATATAACCATGGGCTGTCTTTGCAGATAGTTTGTTATATCTGATCATATACTTAATTTTGAGTCAAAACTGCGAGATAAGCGACTACTGCCAGCTGGGCTTGCATCGTCTGCCATGCCGACATCAACATGTCCGGTGTGATCAAGACTGTATACATGGCTCTCTACCATTGGCTGATTTATATTTTTGGACCAATCACAATAGGTTTCTCATGAGTAGAGGTTGTTACTATGTTAGGTCGTGCGAAGTGATGGAATGCTCTTGCTTCGTGGTGTAAACATTGCAGTTTCCCAGCTATAAACAAGAAAAACAACAACACGTATATTTAGCAGAAAACGTGTTATTTCAATCCTTCAAAACTCATTTTGTGGCTAGATTTCACCTATGCAAACCATACGAAGCTGTAAACGATTGCTTTTACAAGACCTAGATCTAAGCTCTTGTTACCTTGAATTTTTTGCCAGGATCACGCCGAATCTTCCAGATCCATTGTTTCTTCTGCTTCTTGTCTGTGGGGAAATGGAAAAAGGACAGTCTGGAGTTCTCGTCATATCGATCATCGTTCTCGCAATTAGGAACACGTACAGCAGTGTCTACATGATGATGAAGCCTTCTGTTTCACCATGCTGGCTTCCATGTTTGCCCAGTTAGCCTCGATTTGAAAACCGGAAGTATCTCGCGTGGATAATGTCTATTGAGCGCTCTTTGCCTCTCCTGAACACCTACAGATTTAGTGCAGCGCTTCACTTGTTACAGGGGAGGTAAATCTTCTGCGCCCCATGTTGTGTTGATAGACGCTAAGAAATTGTTTCCTTTGCCACAAACATCGTTTATGCATGTTAAAATGTATTCTGCACGAATAAAGTCCACTACTGTGTCATCCTTACTTGCCATTACTCGCGCATACAGAGCACTTGGGGCAAATAAAGCCCGTTCCAGTCCCAAAATGATGTTTCTGATGGTTATTAATTTTACGCATCGACGGCCAGTGCGGGATCGAAGACGCCATTTTAAAAATCGTCTGAATCACCTCGGATCGGTGATGCACAGCGCTGCTCAGCGCTGAGTGATTCACGTCCCAAAATTGCTGTTCAGGAGTGAATGACATGCAGCGCTGTGCAGCGCTTTGCAGCGCTGCGCCTCCTGAACAAGCATATGTCTTGTGTTGTTGTCAGCACGCCTCATGGAAACGGATGCGCGTGCGTGCGCACTCGCGTTTTTGCGATCGCGTGTGTATCTCAAAAAGCGTCGTGTCCAGTACGATTTGGAGAGGTTGGAAAATCCTCGCAAAGTCGATCTGTGAGAGTGATCAGCTGATCGCGTCCACTTGTGTCCACGCTCCGTTCTTCCTGTCCAGGAACTCGATCCCTCGCTCGCTGTCATGCGTAGTGATGACGTCTTTCCCTCTGGAGCCCTGTGAAATAGCTGTTTCTTTCCCCGCCAGGTTGATCAATCGTCAAAAAAGAAAAGCTTTCAATCGTGTGCTCATAGCTATATAGGCTTGACACAAACTTGCGTGTACATTGGGATGTATACACCTGCACTTATTACACACACACACACACACACACACACACACACACACACACACACACACACACGCTTACTTACTGCCGTCGACCCTAGCAGGGTATGGGCCGCCAACCACAGATCTCCACAGTCCTCTGTCCTGGGCCATCCTCTCTAGCTGGTTCCAGGTGTAGCCCATCCTAGTGGTGTCAGCCTGAAGGTCACGCCGCCAGGTGTTTCTTGGACGGCCTCTCTTCCGCTTTCTCTGGGGATTCCATCTCAGCGCCTGCCTGGTGATGTTGGTAGGCGGTTTCCGTAGGGTGTGCCCTATCGAGCCCCATCGTCTCTTCCTGATTTCTTTTTCTGCAACACACACACATATGCTTACACATGTATTCTGAACACTTGAAGGATTTAATGTAGGTACACATTCAGTCTGGTTAGCATCGGCTACTTAGATATCAGTTGATATGAAAGATTTTAAAACGAACCCGTGCACTTTGTGTCCTGTTTGTAATTGAATGTCTTGGCCGTTTATATTCAGGGGTGTTTTTCTGTCCCAAGCTACAGTCTGGATTCTCTCAGCAAAGCTAGTGAGTACCAAAGATCCTCGTGTTCTTGCTTTGATTTTCTGGCTGTTGGTGGATTCCTGAGGGCATCTCACATCCACATCTTATCTGTACGTTTGCCATATGCCTGTGCTTGGTAAATATTTGCACAAATACATTCTACATTGCACACACACAAACACATGCAGGCACGCACACACATGCACAAAAACAAACACACGAACACACGCACACACACACACACACTGTAATGAGGTGCACCTTTCACCGAGTGTATTGTACATCTACTGTGTTCATATCATAAGGTGCACCTATCACCAAGTGTATTTTACGTCTGCTGTGCTCATCCTTTATTCAGTTATCCCCGCTGCTGTCTCTTCCCAACCCCCTATCCTGTGTGTCAGATCTCTCCGTCTGTCAGACCTCTCTCCAACCCCCCTTACCCCCGAACGCACACGCACACACACGCAACACACCTCCACACCCCACAGGGATTTGTGCACATGAATGGAGGCAGGCGGACAGGGAACAAATATGTACTAAGGGACAAGAGGTTTTATGCTACTGAAATGTTTGCAGTATATATGGCACCCAATCCAAGGTGCATTTCTTGTGCAGAAAATTTTGTTGTGCCAGGTTAGGTAAAGGGGTCGCTGAAAAATAGCCTCCAACCCAAAGCAAGCACTATATATTCCGATGTAATTCGTAGCTACATGTCCAACACGTGACTGGAAGCTACTGGAAGCTGAGAGCGCTTGGGAGGCTAGGTGCAGTAGTGAGGCGCAGCCTGAGCAGCAGGAGTGACCGCTGTGGGTGTACGAGTGCTTGCTAGAAGCGATGGTCACCAGTCCAGGAATAAAGATCCTGTGAACAACATACGTCTGTCCTGCTTCTACTTTCCTGGCGCAAGCTGGGACGGACCGCAAGTCACAGACCACGTGAACGTGACATTGGTCCACAGAAGAAGTGAACGTAACAATAACTACACCTATTACTTTTCTTCAAAGAGTCTTTCAGTGCCATACACCTGTATGTTTGACTATAATGCATCAGAATATACTCCATCAGTCGCCAATCCACAAGGACCGCTCGGAAATCAAGTAATTTAAACCGTTAGGTTTGTCACGACCACCATGCACTCACAACACGAAACCAAAGACCATACATTACTAGTAATGTATGGTCTTTGACGAAACGATGATCCTCCGCACTTTTCTAGTAAAGGGAGGTCACTCAGTCATCTTTGAAAGATCTTGTTTTGTTGACGATAAAGTCGGCTCTTTCAAACTGGATTCCGCAGAGAAACAATCGTTTGCTCTTTTAGAGAAACATAATGGAGGTGAGTATGGATTGCAGCAGTTGAAAGAAAAGCTATGTGCCCAGCATGTTCGTATGTTTGACCGAAACAATGGCTTGCACTCGGCCTTGGACTGAACAGACATCGCTGACGCAGATTGAATTGCAGTTTGCCTTGGCGACGTCGCTTCCAGCCGCGTTAACTCCCTCGCGGCTATGTTTTGTGACGGAGTGGTTGGAACAAACCTGAAGCATTATCATTACAACATATCGCCAGTCACTAGAAAAGTCCATTTGTCTTCCATAATGACGATATTTGACCGCACTCTTTGATCGGACCGAATGCTGCGTGCTGCAGTGCATCATGATCATGAATTTAACTTGCAAGGACGGAAACAATTGGCGGGCTAAATGTTTTGCGCTGGGCGTGATTCTCGATTGTAAATTTTATGCCTATTTTCCTAGGAAGACAACAGTTTAAGTTAGAGTATGCTGCTGTGCATTCACAAACAGGAAAGTTTAATAATTATTACTGTTGCTGTTAGCATTGTGACCGACTGTGTTGCATTAATTTTGGGTAGTTCATTTCTCTTAATTTTTCAGAAGATGGACAAAATGTTCACCTTGCTTACCCTGACGTCAGCAATACTTGTGGCTCTGTCAGCTTATCATCTATACGAACCAATTCCAAGCTATGTGAAAGACCGCCTTGGCCTTCGTTTATTTTTACTCAAGACCAAAGCTCTACTGTTTTTAGTAAGTGAAGGGTGTAAAGCGAATCAGCAGAGAGAGAGAGAGAGAGAGAGAGAGAGAGAGAGAGAGAGAGAGAGAGAGAGAGAGAGAGAGAGAGAGAGAGAGAGAGAGAGAGCGGAGAGACAGAGAGACAGACAGAAAGAGAGACAGACAAACAGACAGAGACAGACAGACAGGCAGGCAGGCAGATAGACAGACAGACAGACAGACTGACTGAGACTTTGCAGTCTTGACCTTCCCCTTAGCACTGAAGTAACAGTTAGTGAGTTACCCTGCAGTCTTCATCTTCCCCTTAGCACAGAAAAGAATGTTACTTTGCAGTCGTCACCTTCCCCTTAGCACAGAAGTAACAGTTACCCTGCAGTCTTCATCTTCCAATGAGCACAGAAGAGACTGTTACTTTGCAGTCTTTACCTGCTCCTTAGCACAGAAGTTTCAGTTACCCTGCAGTCTTCACTTGCTCCTTAGCACAGAAGAGACTGTTACTTTGCAGTCTTCACTTGCTCCTTAGCACAGAAGAGACTGTTACTTTGCAGTCTTTACTTGCTCCTTAGCACAGAAGAGACTGTTACTTTGCAGTCTTTACCAGCCCTTAGCACAGAAGAGACTGTTACTTTGCAGTCTTTACTTGCTCTTAGCACAGAAGAGACTGTTACTTTGCAGTCTTCACTTGCTCTTAGCACAGAAGAGACTGTTACTAAAGTTTTTTTGATAGACATGACAGTTGCTGCTCTCCAGTGTACACCCATTATCTCCTGCAACAGACCATGGGCTGCTGACAGACAACAGAATGTTTTAAACAGGAGGGGGGGGGGGGGGGGGGGTGGGGGTAAGGGGGGGGGGGGGTAAGGGGGGGGGATCCTCTAACAAGTTTTGCTTTGAAACACCTTGAATGGGACATGTTACACAGTTTCATAAAAAATTAACATTGATAAAAATGTGCAATATCTTTCATCTTCTTATGAATTTTCAGTTTTAGACTGGGGCTTTTGTTGATGTATCTCTTAAGTATTTTTCTTGGTGTTGTCAGGGTAACATGTTCTACTGGCCCGCGGGCTACAGCTCCATGGAGATAGCACGCATGGTCTATTCCTACAACCTGGGTGACCAGACCTACATTGAGGACTATGAGGAGGACATCAAGGTCAGGCCACTGAGAGACTCAGCAGTGTGTGCTTAGTGTGTTTTATTGTGTGCTTTGTGTGTGCTTTGTGTGTGCTTTGTATGTGCTTTGTGTGTGCTTTGTGTGTGCTTAGTGTGCGCTCTGTGTGTGCTTTGTGTGTGCTTTGTGTGTTCTTAGTGTGTGCTTTGTGTGTGCTTTGTGTGTGCTTAGTGTGCGCTCTGTGTGTGCTTTGTGTGTGCTTTGTGTGTGCTTTGTGTGTGCTTAGTGTGTGCTTAGTGTGTGCTTAGTGTGTTCTTAGTGTGTGCTTTGTGTGTGCTTTGTGTGTGCTTTGTGTGTGCTTTGTGCATACTTTGTGTGTGCTCTGTGTGTGCTTTGGCATGCTTTGCTTTGTGTGTGCTTTGTGCATACTTTGTGTGTGCTCAGTGTGTGCTTTGTAAGTGCTCTGTGTGTGTTTAGTGTGTGCTTTGTGTGTGTGCTCTGTGTGTGCTCTGTGTGCTTTGTGTGTGCTCTGTGTGTACTCAGTGTGTGCTTAGTGTGTGCTTTGTGTGTGCTTTGCATGTGCTTTGTATATGCTTTGATCAAGTGTGTGCTTTGTCTGTGCTCTGTGTGTGTGCTTTGTGTGTGCATTATGTGTGCTTTGTGTGTGCATTATGTGTGCTTTGTGTGTGCTTTGTGGGTGATTTATGTGTGCAGTGTGTGTGCTGTGTGTGTGCTGTGTGTGTGCTTTGTGTGTGCTCTGTGTGCTTTGTGCTTTGTGGGTGTTTTATACATGTGTGCAGTGTGAGTGCTGTGTGTGTGCTGTGTGTGTGCTTTGTGTGTGCTCTGTGTGCTTTGTGCCTTATGGGTGCTATATGTGTGCTGTATGTGTGCTGTGTGTGTGCTTTGTGTGTGCTGTGTGTGTGCTGTGTGTGTGCTTTGTGTGTGCTTTGTGTGTGCTTTGTGCATGCTTTGTGTGTGCCTTGTGCATACTTTGTGTGTGCTCTGTGTGTGCTTTGTGATACTTTGCTTTGTGTGTGCTTTGTGCATTCTTTGTGTGTGCTCAGTGTGTGCTTTGTGTGTGTGCTCTGTGTGTGCTTTGTGCATGCTTTGTGTGTGCTTTGTGTGCGTTTTGCGTGTGCTTTGTTATACTTTGCTTTGTGTGTGCTTTGTGCATACTTTGTGTGTGCTTTGTGTGCGTTTTGTGTGTGCTTTGTGTGTGCATTGTGCATGCTTTGTGTGCGCTTTGTGCATACTTTGTGTGTGCTTTGTGTGCATTTTGTGTGTGCTTTGTGTGTGCTTTGTGTGTCCTTGGTGTGTACTTTGTGTGTCCTTGGTGTGTACTTTGTGCATACTTTGCTTTGTGATTGCTATGTGGCCGCCATGTGGGTGCCTTGTGGGTGCCTTGTGTGTGTGCTATGTATGTGTGTTTGTGTGCATGTGTGCTGGTGTGCATGTGTGTATGTGTGTGTGTGTGTTGTGTGAGTGTGTGTGTGTGTGTGCATGTGTGTGTGTATGTGCATGTGTGTGTGCATATGTGCGTATGTGTGTTCATATGTGTGTATGTGTGTGTATGTGTGTGTATGTGTGCTTGTGTGTGTATTTGTGCATATGTGTGTGCATTTGTGTGTGTGCATGTGTGTGTGTACATGTACGTATGTGTAAGTATGTGAGAGTGCATGCTTGTGTGCGTGTGTGTGTACATATGTGTAAGTGTGTGCATGCATGTGTGTATGTGTTTGTGCATGTATGTGCATGGTTGTGTGCATGGTTGTGTGCATGTGTATGTGTGCATGTGTGTGTATGTGTGTGTTTGTGTGCATGGCTGCATGTGTGTGTATGTGTGCATGTGTCTGTGTGTGTGTGTGTGTGTGTGTGTGTGTGTGTGCATGCATGCATGTGCATGTGTGTGTGTGCATGCATGTGTGTATATGTTTGTGCATGCATGTGTGTATGTGTTTGTGCATGTGTGTGCAAGGTTGTGTCATGGTTGTATGCATGTGTGTGTGTATGTGTGCATGTGTGTGTATGTATTGTGATAAATAAAGAGCTGACCACCCCGGAGGAGTTGCAGGTGGTGAACCTGATAAATAACTTTGGGACTCAGTAGATAACAAGGAAGAGGGGACCAAGGGAACTAATTGGAGAGAGTGGCCAACGAGATAAGATATCCATGTGAAATCCCTTTCTCCAGAGATTCCATGCTTCCTGGGGTCGTGGTCTTGGGACGATTTCTACACATTGCTGATGATAGTCAGTCGGTGCCAATCCCTGGAGGGAACCAGACATGCTCCACTCCTGTCATTGCCTCTAGGGCTGGTGGTTCAGTGGAGGCGGAGGTGAGGCAACTCCTGAGAAAACTTCCTCGCCAGAAGAATAACACCATTTTCCCACCCTCCTGGGCCCGAAGATCTCCTGACCCGAGTTTACAGATGTCATCAGTGATGAGTGGACAATGAAACATGTCCTCCCTCTGTCCCCATGTGTTTTCTAATCGTCTGATGAACTTTGGCAAGAACTGAACTCTCTCTGATGCTGAGAACTCCGTGTATAGTGAACATTGAACTCTCTCCTTTTCATCGTGAATGAAGATGAACAATTATAATGACTTTATTAAGAATTGATACTGGCTGGTCATTTAACATTTTGCTAATCAATGAAGAAGTAATTTAGGATTTGATTTTGCATGTTTTGCATGAAGATTCTGGTGATCCGAATTAAATAGAAATTTGACATACTATCCAACTCCGTGTCTTCGTTGAGAAAGCAAGGCATGCGAATGAATGAGAAAGAGAGTTAGTCTATCTCCAAAATAGACAACAATGTTGCAACCCTTTTGGGATGTAACAGTATGCATACATAATTATGTGTATGTGTGTATGTCTCTGTATCCTTGAATGTGTGTGTATGTGTGCATGTGTGTGTGTATGTGTGTACGTGTGTGTGTGTATGCATGCATTTGTATATGTGTATGTATGGTTTGCATGTGTGTGTGTATATATACATGCATGTGTGTGTGTGTGCATGCATGCATGTGTGTGTGTGTGTGTGTGCATGCATGTGTGTATGTGTGTGTGCATGCATGAATGTGTTTGTGCATGTGTGTGCATGGTTGTGTGCATATGTGTGTGTGTGTGTGTGCATGTGTGTGTGTATGTGTGTGCATGTAAGCATGTGTCTGTGTGCATGTGTGCACGTGTCTGTATGCATATGTGTGTGTGCATATGTGTGTGTGCATGTGTGTGCAGCAAGTGTGGTAGAGACGTCCATGTCGGGTTTGGGGCTGGAGAGCCACCTCCATGCCACAGACAGCTGACAAGCGATGCTCCCTCTCTGCGCTGTGTGCTGCAATGCCACTGCCAAGTGTGGGCGTGATGGCGGTGAATGTCGTCCCAGTGTGCAGTGCAGTCAGAGCATGACTCTGTATCAATGACTTGGCCATGTCAGTCACTGTGTTGATTTGGGGCCTGCTTGTTGCCTTGCAGATGGTGGACATCACCATAGAGGGAGTGAACGCGCGCATCTACAAGCCTCGGGACCGCATGGGTCTCATTCCAGGCATGGTCTACATCCACGGCGGCCAGTGGTCCATGATGGATCTAGGTAGGCTGGTCCCTGCCCTGCCTCAGCCTGTCCCTCTTGCTGTCCCTCTTGCTGTCCCTCTTGCTGTCCCTCTTGCTGTCCCTCCTGTGCTGTCCCTCCTGTGCTGTCCCTCTTGCTGTCCCTCTTGCTGTCCCTCTTGCTGTCCCTCTTGCTGTCCCTCTTGCTGTCCCTCCTGTGCTGTCCCTCCTGTGCTGTCCCTCATGTGCTGTCCCTCCTGTGCTGTCCCTCTTGCTGTCCCTCCTGTGCTGTCCCTCTTGCTGTCCCTCCTGTGCTGTCCCTCTTGCTGTCCCTCCTGTGCTGTCCCTCCTGTGCTGTCCCTCCTGTGCTGTCCCTCCTGTGCTGTCCCTCCTGTGCTGTCCCTCTTGCTGTCCCTCCTGTGCTGTCCCTCCTGTGCTGTCCCTCCTGTGCTGTCCCTCTTGCTGCCCTCCTGTGCTGTCCCTCCTGTGCTGTCCCTCCTGTGCTGTCCCTCCTGTGCTGTCCCTCTTGCTGTCCCTCTTGTGCTGTCCCTCCTGTGCTGTCCCTCTTGTGCTGTCCCTCTTGCTGTCCCTCCTGTGCTGTCCCTCCTGTGCTGTCCCTCCTGTGCTGTCCCTCCTGTGCTGTCCCTCCTGTGCTGTCCCTCCTGTGCTGTCCCTCCTGTGCTGTCCCTCCTGTGCTGTCCCTCCTGTGCTGTCCCTCTTGTGCTGTCCCTCTTGTGCTGTCCCTCCTGTGCTGTCCCTCTTGCTGTCCCTCTTGCTGTCCCTCTTGCTGTCCCTCTTGCTGTCCCTCCTGTGCTGTCCCTCCTGTGCTGTCCCTCTTGCTGTCCCTCCTGTGCTGTCCCTCCTGTGCTGTCCCTCCTGTGCTGTCCCTCCTGTGCTGTCCTTCCTGTGCTGTCCCTCCTGTGCTGTCCCTCTTGCTGTCCCTCTTGCTGTCCCTCCTGTGCTGTCCCTCCTGTGCTGTCCCTCCTGTGCTGTCCTTCCTGTGCTGTCCCTCCTGTGCTGTCCCTCCTGTGCTGTCCCTCCTGTGCTGTCCTTCCTGTGCTGTCCCTCCTGTGCTGTCCCTCTTGCTGTCCCTCTTGCTGTCCCTCCTGTGCTGTCTGGACACTGCTTTAAAAAGTTATTTATGTTATGTGAATTATTCTTGATTAGAGGATAGATTTGTTTTGAATGCTTCGTTTCTCAATGTTATGAGCTCCGACTTGATCTGCCCTCACTGTAATGCCCCCCAAAAGAGTGGGGGTTAAGGTAACGTGGCAAGTCCAAATAGGGTCGGTAGGTCAGATTGAACTTTTTGTCTTTGTCTTTTTTTAAAGAAGAGGCTAGATTAAACATAAACCAAACTTTCTTTCACTGAAAATGCTGTTTTAAACTTAAATAGTGAATTCCCCAAGTGCTTGTTGGGCAGGGAAGATGAAACAGCTCACAGTTCATTGTTACTGTCAATTTCTTTTTAAAATTTTTTATTTTTGAATGATGAAAAAAAAAGTTTAAGATTGGCAGAAGAAAACAGGGTCAATTGGTGTACAGTAACCACTACTTTTTAAAAATGCCTAATAGTTGTTCTTGTGGTCAGAGCTTTGAGTGTGAGTCCTGCATTGGTCCACCACACAGCTTTCCTTCTTTATGTACTGTGTCTGTGTGCCGTTCGGTACTGTTTCTCCTCTGTCCTAAGAGTTTTGAGTGTGAGTCCTGCATTGGTCCACCACACAGCCCTCCTCCATTATGTACTGTGTCTGTGTGCCGTTCGGTACTGTTCCTTCTCTGTCCTAAGAGTTTTGAGTGTGAGTCCTGTGTTTGCCCTTCACACAGTCCTCCTCCTTTATGTACTGTGTCTGTGTGCTGTTCTTCCAGGCTGTTTTTCTGTTGACTGCTGTTCTTGTGTCACACCCGCACTGGTTGACAGAGCTCCAGTGCAGCGTGGCACTGTGCAGAATCCCTGTGTTGTCTGAAATGTAGATATCTGGAAAATAGAACCCTTGGTGTAGTGCTAGAGCCCACACCACCTTGCAAGAATTGGATGGAATAAGGGAGGCAACTCCATCTCAAACTTGCCTGTTTGAAGTTTTCAAAGCAGAGAACTGTGACGGATGGTGCAATCCTTGCTTCCTTGGATTGTCCAGGTTTGTGTGGATGGTGAGATGGAGGATTGTCCTGGTTTGTGTGGATGGTGAGATGGAGAAGGATTGTCCAGGTTTGTGTGGATGGTGAGATGGAGAAGGATTGTCCAGGTTTGTGTGGATGGTGAGATGGAGAGGGATTGTCCAGGTTTGTGTGGATGGTGAGATGAAAGATTGTCCAGGTTTGTGTGGATGGTGAGATGGAGAAGGATTGTCCAGGTTTGTGTGGATGGTGAGATGAAAGATTGTCCAGGTTTGTGTGGATGGTTAGATGGAGAAGGATTGTCCAGGTTTGTGTTAATGGTGAGATGGAAGATTGTCCAGGTTTGTGTGGATGGTGAGATGGAGAAGGATTGTCCAGGTTTGTGTTAATGGTGAGATGAAAGATTGTCCAGGTTTGTGAGGATGTTGAGATGGAGAGGGATTGTCCAGGTTTGTGTGGATGGTGAGATGAAGGATTGTCCAGGTTTGTGTGGATGGTGAGATGAAGGATTGTCCAGGTTTGTGTGGATGGTGAGATGGAGAGGGATTGTCCAGGTTTGTGTGGATGGTGAGATGAAGGATTGTCCAGGTTTGTGTGGATGGTGAGATGGAGAGGGATTGTCCAGGTTTGTGTGGATGGTGAGATGGAGAAGGATTGTCCAGGTTTGTGTGGATGGTGAGATGGAGAAGGATTGTCCAGGTTTGTGTGGATGGTGAGATGGAGAGGGATTGTCCAGGTTTGTGTGGATGGTGAGATGGAGAGGATTGTCCAGGTTTGTGTGGATGGTGAGATGGAGAATTGTCCAGGTTTGTGTGGATGGTGAGATGGAGAGGGATTGTCCAGGTTTGTGTGGATGGTGAGATGGAGAAGGATTGTCCAGGTTTGTGTGGATGGTGAGATGGAGAGGATTGTCCAGGTTTGTGTGGATGGTGAGATGAAGGATTGTCCAGGTTTGTGTGGATGGTGAGATGGAGGATTGTCCAGGTTTGTGTGGATGGTGAGATGGAGAGGGATTGTCCAGGTTTGTGTGGATGGTGAGATGGAGAGGGATTGTCCAGGTTTGTGTGGATGGTGAGATGGAGAGGGATTGTCCAGGTTTGTGTGGATGGTGAGATGGAGAAGGATTGTCCAGGTTTGTGTGGATGGTGAGATGAAGGATTGTCCAGGTTTGTGTGGATGGTGAGATGAAGAGGGATTGTCCAGGTTTGTGTGGATGGTGAGATGAAGGATTGTCCAGGTTTGTGTGGATGGTGAGATGAAGGATTGTCCAGGTTTGTGTGGATGGTGAGATGGAGAGGGATTGTCCAGGTTTGTGTGGATGGTGAGATGAAGGATTGTCCAGGTTTGTGTGGATGGTGAGATGGAGAGGGATTGTCCAGGTTTGTGTGGATGGTGAGATGGAGAAGGATTGTCCAGGTTTGTGTGGATGGTGAGATGAAGGATTGTCCAGGTTTGTGTGGATGGTGAGATGAAGAGGGATTGTCCAGGTTTGTGTGGATGGTGAGATGGAGAGGAAATGTCCAGGTTTGTGTGGATGGTGAGATGAAGGATTGTCCAGGTTTGTGTGGATGGTGAGATGAAGGATTGTCCAGGTTTGTGTGGATGGTGAGATGGAGAGGAAATGTCCAGGTTTGTGTGGATGGTGAGATGGAGAAGGATTGTCCAGGTTTGTGTGGATGGTGAGATGGAGAGGGATTGTCCAGGTTTGTGTGGATGGTGAGATGGAGAAGGATTGTCCAGGTTTGTGTGGATGGTGAGATGGAGAGGGATTGTCCAGGTTTGTGTGGATGGTGAGATGGAGAGGATTGTCCAGGTTTGTGTGGATGGTGAGATGAAGGATTGTCCAGGTTTGTGTGGATGGTGAGATGAAGGATTGTCCAGGTTTGTGTGGATGGTGAGATGAAGGATTGTCCAGGTTTGTGTGGATGGTGAGATGAAGGATTGTCCAGGTTTGTGTGGATGGTGAGATGAAGGATTGTCCAGGTTTGTGTGGATGGTGAGATGAAGGATTGTCCAGGTTTGTGTGGATGGTGAGATGGAGAAGGATTGTCCAGGTTTGTGTGGATGGTGAGATGAAGGATTGTCCAGGTTTGTGTGGATGGTGAGATGGAGAAGGATTGTCCAGGTTTGTGTGGATGGTGAGATGAAGGATTGTCCAGGTTTGTGTGGATGGTGAGATGAAGGATTGTCCAGGTTTGTGTGGATGGTGAGATGAAGGATTGTCCAGGTTTGTGTGGATGGTGAGATGAAGGATTGTCCAGGTTTGTGTGGATGGTGAGATGGAGAGGGATTGTCCAGGTTTGTGTGGATGGTGAGATGGAGAAGGATTGTCCAGGTTTGTGTGGATGGTGAGATAGAGAAGGATTGTCCAGGTTTGTGTGGATGGTGAGATGGAGAGGGATTGTCCAGGTTTGTGTGGATGGTGAGATGGAGGATTGTCCAGGTTTGTGTGGATGGTGAGATGGAGAGAGATTGTCCAGGTTTGTGTGGATGGTGAGATGGAGAGAGAATGTCCAGGTTTGTGTGGATGGTGAGATGGAGAGGGATTGTCCAGGTTTGTGTGGATGGTGTGATGGAGAGGGATTGTCCAGGTTTGTGTGGATGGTGTGATGGAGAATTGTCCAGGTTTATGTGGATGTGAGATGGAGAGGGAATGTCCAGGTTTGTGTGAATGGTGAGATGGAGAGGGATTGTCCAGGTTTGTGTGGATGTTGAGATGAAGGATTATCCAGGTTTGTGTGAATGGTGTGATGGAGAAGGATTGTCCAGGTTTGTGTGGATGGTGATATGAAGGATTGTCCAGGTTTGTGTGAATGGTGTGATGGAGAGGGATTGTCCAGGTTTGTGTGGATGGTGTGATGGAGAGGGATTGTCCAGGTTTGTGTGGATGGTGAGATGGAGAGGGATTGTCCAGGTTTGTGTGGATGGTGAGATGAAGAATTGTCCAGGTTTGTGTGGATGGTGAGATGGAGAGGGATTGTCCAGGTTTGTGTGGATGGTGAGATGAAGGATTGTCCAGGTTTGTGTGGATGGTGAGATGGAGAAGGAATGTCCAGGTTTGTGTGGATGGTGAGATGAAGGATTGTCCAGGTTTGTGTGGATGGTGAGATGAAGGATTGTCCAGGTTTGTGTGGATGGTGAGATGAAGGATTGTCCAGGTTTGTATGGATGGTGAGATGAAGGATTGTCCAGGTTTGTGTGGATGGTGAGATGAAGGATTGTCCAAGTTTGTGTGGATGGTGAGATGGAGAGGGATTGTCCAGGTTTGTGTGGATGGTGAGATGGAGAAGGATTGTCCAGGTTTGTGTGGATGGTGAGATGGAGAGGGATTGTCCAGGTTTGTGTGGATGGTGAGATGAAGGATTGTCCAGGTTTGTGTGGATGGTGAGATGGAAAAGGATTGTCCAGGTTTGTGTGGATGGTGAGATGGAGAGGGATTGTCCAGGTTTGTGTGGATGGTGAGATGAAGGATTGTCCAGGTTTGTGTGGATTGTGAGATGGAGAAGGAATGTCCAGGTTTGTGTGGATGGTGTGATGAAGGAATGTCCAGGTTTGTGTGGATGGTGAGATAAAGGATTGTCCAGGTTTGTGTGGATGGTGAGATGGAGAAGGAATGTCCAGGTTTGTGTGGATGGTGAGATGAAGGATTGTCCAGGTTTGTGTGGATGGTGAGATGAAGGATTGTCCAGGTTTGTGTAGATGGTGAGATGGAGAAGGATTGTCCAGGTTTGTGTGGATGGTGAGATGGAGAAGGATTGTCCAGGTTTGTGTGGATGGTGAGATGGAGAAGGAATGTCCTGGTTTGTGTGGATGGTGAGATGGAGAAGGATTGTCCAGGTTTGTGTTAAGGGTGAGATGAAGGATTGTCCAGGTTTGTGTAGATGTGAGATAGAAATAGATTACTTGGTAAAGTGTCGACATTTGTGAGAAAGTTTGCAATTCAAGCATGGTGGAGCGTCTTGACTTACTCAATCCCACTGGAGAGCAAGGTGTTGGGGGAGGTGCTGGTAAATGGAAATTTCCTCTTGGATCTTTTAGAATTTATTACATGAGCAAACTCAAGTACACATAAGAAGGTTGCATTAGACTAAATTTGAATAAAAAACGAAAAAAAATTGCTGTTATGGAAACAAAAATGTTGTCATGAAATTTGCAGATTTCTTGGCAGTGAATGAGCACAGTGGAAAATTTTGCATCAACAACCTTTACTAAGTAAACAACATGGTCCTCATGCACTGACAATGCTGGCTTTGCAAAGTACTTGCTTAATCTAATATCTATTTTCAAGAAAAATGACTCAACAATTTCAACAAAATGACTGGTTCTCTTTATGTCCATATCTCAGACCTGTTTATCCCACGCTTGGGGCATAGAAAACGACGCTTTTGACCCCAGGGCTATGCTTCTACGCCTAACCATGCTAAACTACACTTCTCAGTCGGTCACCGCTACACTTTTAAATTGACAAGTTTATTTTGTTTTCAGTTCCATATTTTAGATGCAAGCCGATTGCAATTTTATAATTACCTCTCTTTCAAAGTGTGTACCATTGGCAACATGTGCGCTAGAGTTTCCATAACCCTCATTGACTCGGTTACTGGCTTTCAGTTAGTATGTAAAGGGCACACATTGCTTTGAATGTAGAGCTTTCCCAACCGCGGGAAGAAGCACACGACACATCAGAGATCCAGCATGGCGGAAAACACCCTAGAAAGCCTGTTTGTGCTGTACATACAATTTTTTCTGAATGTAGTGTGACATATTAGTATATTTGTCAGTTTGGGAAAAGTTTGGACCTTTGTGAAGTGAAACTTCTTTTGCCATGAAAGACTGAATGAAAGCTGCAGACACCAACAGCTAAAGGATTTTTGTTTTCTTTTACAACAATCTGTAATGTCTTATAAAACTACTCAATTTAATAAGAAAATTACACACAAATGCACGCACATATTTACTTATAGTACAACTGGATTGTATTAGTGATGATGTTGATGAAACAATAGACTACACTTTTAACAACCTTCACTACACTCTTCAGCTGCCTGTACTACACTTTGCACTAGCATGAGGTAAACAGGTCTGATATCTGATATTCAGAATCTAAGATAAGTCAACTAAGTTTGTAGAGCAGTGTCGATGGGAACTTCAGGGAAGCACAAGGTGAAATGGCGGAGAGAGATATTGCGCCAGGAGCTAGCTCACAGTTTATGGCTTTCAGGACTGGAATTTGAGAAGTCAGTGTCGGCCTCCATCCACTGACCCGAGCAGGCTGTCCTATGGCTTTCTAATGGCATCCAGGTAGTCATTGCGGGTTGACCAGTGGCGGGTGAAAATGACGTTCAAATAGATTATTCATTTACTGGATAGGTTTCTTTCCTGTTCATTTTTTTTTCCAACCCCGAGGCACATCCCTATGTTGATTTCAGTCTGAGCTTGGACAGAATTCAGAGTCAAGATGTAACAGTCTGAGCTTAGACAGAAGTGTTTTGAAGTCTAGTTTACATGTAAACATGTATGTATGTATATATATTTTTTCTTGACAGATGACTATGATGACATTGTGGCGCACCAGGTGATGATGGCACACGTGATTGGAATCTCTGTGGGGTGAGACACTTTTGCTTTCATTCTCCTCTTCTCATAGACATTGTGTGAGATTCTTGTGTGCTAGCTTCCCCTCCCTCACTGGACATTGCCCGTGCACTGCCGCCACTGTGATGGGAACTGACTTTGTCATGGTTTGCAAGCAGTTTTCATGTCTCCAAAGAGCTTCTCTTCCTTGGATATGCAAAGAAACTTTTACAGCAGGGCAGTGAGAAATCTGTGTGTGTGTGTGTGTGTGTGTGTGTGTGTGTGTGTGTGTGTGTGTGTGTGTGTATGTGTGTGTGTGTCTGTGTGTGTGTGTGTGTGTGTTTGTGTGTATTTTTGTGTGTGTGTATGTGTGTATATTTGTGTGTGTATGTGAGTGTGTATTTGTGTGTATATGTGTGTGTATGTGTGTGTGTACGTGTGTGTGTGTGTTTGTGTGTTTGTGTGTGTGTGTGTGTGTGTGTCATCTTCACACTGCACACTGTTGTCTGCACACAGCACACTGTCATGTAACGAAGGACCAAACTTGCCCAGACTCCCGTGCATTTCATTCTTGTGAAACACTGATAGATTACCATCTGTATGACATGCGTCAACCTTCTTCTCTGTACTTCCTTTGAGCAATATAAGTAAATATCTGTGTGGAAGAATGAGGAGATGGCTTACGTGTATGCAGTGTGAAGCACACACTGTCACTGCTCATAGTGGAAGTCTGCATCATGGTCCTTGTACCAGCACCACAGCAAGCCAGGTGTGTGGACGTTCTGGTGGCAAGGCAGCAGTGACATTGGTCAGTGAGATCTGTGGGGCTGTGAGCACAGTTGGCAGAAGTGGGCACTGCCTGAAGTTTGCTCTGTCCGTTCTATCTGCCAGTCGTGGACCTCTTCAGGTTTTCATCCGCTGTGTTTGCTGTCTTCCAGTCTTCATTTCTGTTCTCCCTTTTGACTGCTCCTGACTGTTCTTGGCAAACACAGTTTCTAGGCTTTTGGTAACCCAGCATGGAACACCTGCAAATCAGACAGGCCAGCTGACAATTCCTTCAAGACACTCTCAGAACATTTCTCTTCAGAACATACCTTTCATAGTGTCTCTTTCCTTGATGATGGCTTCCTGAGAAATATTCAGGGCTGAGAGAAAAAGGTTCTGTGGATGAGGGATTCAGCCAGCAACTTTGTGTGTGTGTGTGTGTGTGTGTGTGTGTGTGTGTGTGTGTGTGTGTGTGTGTGTGTGTGTGCATGCATACATATGTATATGGTCAAGAGTACGCAGGTGCTGAGTATGCCAATTTCACTACCCTACCTCAAAACAGAGCCTCTTTCTCCTCACACTGTCAACTCACACAATCCAAACTTGTTTCATGTTGTTGACAAAAGATTGATGTTTCTGTACATGTGTTTGATGCTCAATAAATGTTCTTCAACTTTGATGTTTTTCATGTTTTGCGCGAAAGATTGAATGCTGTCAGTGAGAGAAAGTGTGACATTGTGTAAAGTTGAGTTAAGACGAATGCTAACCTCTAAGGTTTTATTTCATTTCTTCTTGACCTAGGAGCAAAAATATCATTAATACTTGGATGTTGAAGCTGCAAAAATGTTTTTGTGTTGAATAGTTTATTTTTGTGGCTCTTTTTCTGAATGAGTGGTGGTGTCAAGTTAAGATGAGACTCCAAACTGTCTTCTTCAAATACAACTAAACTAAAGATTACATTCAGTTTTTCTTTTCTGTACAGTTGATACATCACCTAATGCATCATATTTATGAGAAATGAAGAGTGTATCAACTATCATTACTGTATCAGAAAGTTTATTTTGAAATAGTTGTGTCACACCAATACTCAGCACCTCTGTACTCTTGACCATATGTGTGTGCATACAAAGTGTATGTAATTGTAAACATGCACATTTGTGTGTGTGCATGAGAGAGAGAGAGAGAGAGAGAGAGAGAGAGAGAGAGAGAGAGAGAGAGAGAGAGAGAGAGAGAGAGAGAGAGAGACTTCAGACTTCAGACTTCAGACTTTATTGTAACAGGCCAACGGCCCATAACAAGGGGTCATCCAGCATGTGTACCATACGGTACATCAAAGATTAATTCTCAATACAGATTTTTAACAGACTGTACCTCGATCCTCAGGACAATCTTGTCTATGAAGACGACAGTGATAATTGGCTTCGTCTCTGAAAAGCCTATTGCCACTTGTCAAGTTTTTTTAGTTACCGTGCCATCAATCAAATAGAGGTAACCTATCCTCGTTGTTCTGGGTAAATATTCTTCGAGATACTTTGCCCTTAAGTCTTCCAATTTAGGACAAAACAGTAAGAAATGCTCCTCGTTTTCAAGGGCATTGTTGCATAATGGACAGCACATTTCGTCTCTTTGCGTTACTGCATATCTTCTATTGACTGAAAGGTCATTTATGTTGCACCTGAATTGGACGAAGGAGTCTCTAAATTTTCTTATATTAATGTAATCTGTATATTTTTCTGGTTCAAACATTTGCTTCAATTCTCTGTACATTTGGAATCTTTCGCTCTTCATTTTACTGTGCCATTCTTGTTGAAAAGCAATCTCGTAGTCTTTGCTTGCTATGTACAAAGCCTTGTTCGTTTGCGACACCTTTGTTGACCCATATGGAACCATACCCTAGTTCACACAGTCGGCTTTTAATCTCTTTTGTCCTGTTTAATTTGGGTGGCACCATCATATTTGCGAGCATGAGATAAGCTTGTTTGGAAGCCTTGTGATCGGTAATTTGACGGGTCTTAGCCAATACTTGATAGCTTTAATAGTAGAGTTCACAACAAGTGGGTATCTCCCTAGCTCTCCATATACCATGTTGTTGGGTGTTCTAATGTCAAGATTAAAAAATCTTTTGCATGCAAAGAGGTGAGCTTTCTCAACACTGTCATATCTTTGCAGACCCCATATTTCTGATCATTTAGAGCTACTGTTGCCGATAGTTTGGTGGTAAACACATAGCCAAGGTATTTGTACTTATTGACAGTCTCTAGCTCAGTACTACCAAGGAACCATTTCTCCCCTTTTCCAAGGCATCCACCACGACAAAACACCATTACCTTTGTTTTCCTTATGTTTGTGTAAACCAAATTTTTCCTGAGTTAAGTAATTAATTTGGCATTGTACTTGAGCGTGGATTGCTTTGAACATTTGAATCTTTTTTTAATACAAAAGCCCGATGTTTTCTAAGACACTCCACAAACAAGACCTGTTTGCAGAATCAAATGCCTTGCTGTAGTCCACAAATGCAACATTGAACTTTCCGCTACCGACACCGTGCATATGTTTCGTCACTATGGCATGGAGTGTAAACACATGGTCAATCGTGGAATGCTCAGATCTAAAACCTGCTTGCTCGGGACATATCTTATTTCTCTCTTCAGCCCATTCTTGGAGATGTTTTGTCAGGATAGAGGTAAAGACTTTACTGACAATGCTCAATAAGGATATACCCCTATAGTTTTGGGGGTCTAACTTGTCTCCAGATTTATATAGTGGAATGATGATTGATTTTCCCCAGTCTTCAGGAAAATATTGATATTCATACAGTTTATTAAAAAACGGGACCAAGAAGGGTGTTATGTAAGCACTTGCCAATTTCAGGCATTCACCAGGAATGCCATCAAGACCAGCCGACTTCCCAGATTTTAATTTATGTATTGCCCATTTTACTTCTTCTTCAGTTATTTCTGCATCAAGACTATCATCTATA